>CM019072.1:66828106-66972235 GCA_009667805.1 Leptobrachium leishanense | reverse complement strand
AAGGCAGCAGTGTGCGTAGGGGGGGGAAGGGGGCAGTGTGCGTAAGGGGGGGGAAGGGGGCAGTGTGCGTAGGGGGGGGGGGAAGGGGGCAGTGTGCGTAGTGGGGGGGAAGGGGGCAGTGTGCGTAGTGGGGGGGAAGGGGGCAGTGTGCGTAGTGGGGGGAAGGGGCAGTGTGCGTAGTGGGGGGAAGGGGGCAGTGTGCGTAGTGGGGGGGAAGGGGGCATGTGTGCAGAGTGGGGGGGAAGGGGGCAGTGTGCGTAAGGGGGGGAAGGGGGCAGTGTGCGTAGAGGGGGGGAGGGGGCAGTGTGCGTAGGGGGGGAAGGGGGCAGTGTGCGTAAGGGGGGGGAAGGGGGCAGTGTGCGTAAGGGGGGGGAAGGGGGCAGTGTGCGTAAGGGGGGGGAAGGGGCAGTGTGCGTAGGGGGGGGAAGGGGGGCAGTTTGCGTAGGGGGGAAGGGGGCAGTGTGCGTAAGGGGGGGAAGGGGGCAGTGTGCGTAGGGGGGGGAAGGGGCAGTGTGCGTTAGGGGAGGGGAAGGGGGCAGTGTGCGTAGGGGGGAAGGGCAGTGTGCGTAGGGGGGGGAAGGGGGCAGTGTGCGTAGGGGGGGGAAGGGGGCAGTGTGCGTAGGGGGGGAAGGGGGCAGTGTGCGTAGGGGGGGGAAGCGGCGTGCCGTGCAGTAGGGGGGGGGGGCAGTGTGCGTAGGGGGGGAAGGGGAAGGGGCACGAGGGGGGAGGGGTGTGCGTAGTAGGGGGGGGAAGGGCAGTGTGCGTAGTAGGGGGGGGAAGGGCAGTGTGCGTAGTGGGGGGGGGAGGGGGCAGTGTGCGTAGTGGGGGGGGGGGGCAGTGTGCGTAGTGGGGGGGGAGGGGGCAGTGTGCGTAGTGGGGGGGGAGGGGGCAGTGTGCGTAGTGGGGGGGGAGGGGGCAGTGTGCGTAGTGGGGGGGAAGGCAGCAGTGTGCGTAAGTGGGGGGAAGGGGGCAGTGTGCGTAGAGGGGGGGAAGCGTGTGTGCGTAGTAGGGGGGAAGCGGGCCGAGTGCGTAGGGGGGGGAAGGGGGCAGTGCGCGTAGGGGGGGGAGGGGGCAGTGTAGCGGGGGGGCAGCGGGTAGCAGGGGGGAAGGGGGGGCAGCTTGTGCGCGTTTAAGTGTAGCAGCGGGGGGGCAGCTTGTGCGGTGTAGCAGCGGGTAGGGGCAGCTTGTGCGGTGTTAGCAGCGGGGGGCGGCAGCTTGTGCGGTGTAGCAGCGGGGGGGAAGCTTGTGCGTAGTAGGGGGGGGGGGCAAGCGTGTGCGGTAGAGGGGGGGAAGCGTGTGGTGGTAGCAGGGGGGGGGAAGCTTGTGTGGTGTAGCAGGGGGGGGGGGCAGCTTGTGCGTAGTAGGGGCGGCGGGGGGGGCAGCTTGTGGGGTGCGTTCGTAGTAGGGGGGGGGGAGCGTGTGCGTAGTAGAGGGGGGGGGGCAGCTTGTTGCGGTGTAGCAGCGGGGGAGGGTGCAGTAGTGCAAGTAGGGGGGGGGCAGCTGGTGGTGCGTAGCAGGGGGGGGCAGCTTGTGCGGTAGTTGTAGCAGCGGGGGGGGGGCAGCTTGTGCGGTATTGTAGCAGCGGGGGGGGGCAGCTTGTGCGGGCGTAGAGCAGCGGGGCGGGGCAGCTGTGCGGTCATGTAGTGTAGGCGAGCAGGGGGGGCAGCTTGTGCGGTATGGTGTAGCAGCGGGGGGGGCAGCTTGTGCGGTCTTGTAGCAGCGGGGGGGGCAGCTTGTGCGGTGTAGCAGCGGGGGGGGCAGCTTGTGCGGTGTAGCAGCGGGGGGGGGCAGCTTGTGCGGCGTGTAGCAGCGGGGGGGCAGCTTGTGCGGTGTAGCAGCGGGGGGGGCAGCTTGTGCGGTTTATGTGCAGCAGCGGGGGGGCAGCTTGTGCGGTTGTTGTAGCAGCGGGGGGGGCAGCTTTGCGGTGTAGCAGCGGGGGGGCAGCTTGTGCGGTGTAGCAGCGGGGGGGGGCAGCTTGTGCGGTGTAGCAGCGGGGGGGGCAGCTTGTGCGTTGTAGCAGCGGGGGGGGGCAGCTTGTGCGGTGTAGCAGCGGGGGGGGCAGCTTGTGCGGTGTAGCAGCGGGGGGGGCAGCTTGTGCGGTGTAGCAGCGGGGGGGGCAGCTTGTGCGGTTGTAGCAGCGGGGGGGCAGCTTGTGCGGTTTGAGCAGCGGGGGGGCAGCTTGTGCGGTTGTAGCAGCGGGGGGGGGGCAGCTGTGCGATGTGGTGTAGCAGCGGGGGGGGCAGCTTGTGCGGTGTGTAGCAGCGGGGGGGGGCAGCTTGTGCGGTGTAGCAGCGGGGGGGGCAGCTTGTGCGGTGTATGGTAGCGGGGGGGCAGCTTGTGCGGTGTAGCGGTGGCGGGGCAGCTTGTGCGGTGTTGTAGCAGGGGGGGGCAGCTTGTGCGGTTGTAGCAGGGGGGGGGCAGCTTGTGCGGTGTAGCAGGGGGGGGGCAGCTTGTGCGGTGTAGCAGGGGGGGCAGCTTGTGCGGTGTAGCAGGGGGGGGGCAGCTTGTGCGTGTTGTAGCAGCGGGGGGGGCAGCTTGTGCGGTGGTAGCAGGGGGGGGGCAGCTTGTGCGGTGTAGCAGGGGGGGGCAGCTTGTGCGGTGTTGTAGCAGCGGGGGGGGGCAGCGTGTGCGGTGTAGCAGCGTGTGCGGCGCATGCGTTTGCAGGGGTACAATGTGGCAAGTGTTAAGGTGTTCCCTTGTTGGTGGTTGGGGCATATGGTCAGTACAGTCACAATGTGGTGGTGTTGTGCTCCCTCCTTTTATACTGAATCACGTCATGGTGTTCAGGGGTCCATGCAGCTTCTAAGAATGGGCAGCGGTTTCCGCGTGCTGGCCTGGGGAGATCTATTGCTTAACACTAAATGTGTTGCTGCTTACTGAATGCTGTTTTTTGTCTAATGGTATTTTTTTATGTGCTGAATCGTTTTGTTAGAATTCTTTGTGCCTCTTAGGCTAGGGTCAGACGAACGCATTTTTCACGAAGACACGATAGCGGTCATATGATGTGCAATTTCGGCCGTGATTCATACGGATCCAAACCAGGAAACTTTGGGTGTCTGGACGTTATGTTGGCCGGACATGAGCAGCGTCTGACATCTCCAAATCACGCACATGCCGCTATGCGGACGCAGCGCACTCTGTACATCAGTACTAGCAGTTCGACGTTCTTGCGAAAATGCGTTCGTTTGCCGCTTGCGTTGCGCGGCTGAACTTTCGTGCGGCCGTACTTTGTGTGTGGGCCTGCGTTGGACGTCATTTGCTGCTACAACAGCCGTCATAAAGTGCGGCTAAACGCTAGTTCGCACTGCGTTCGTCTGACCCCGGCCTTAGTGTGACTCGTTTTTCGGTTTCCTCACCTGCTTTCAGTTTCTGCACTTTGTGTTTTCACATGCAGTGTTTTAAGGTTTCCGGCTTATTTTCTTTGACTAGAGCCAGTGGTCTGTAGGGTTTCCACATGGGCCATGTCTTCCTGGAAATGTTATAATTTTATTCAATCTGATGGACAGCACCTGTCAAATGTAACCCCCCCCCCCCCCCCCTGCAGGTAAGGAAGCAAGGCCGGTCATCTCGTTTGAGACCTGTTTTCTCTTGTGAATTACCAGGTTGTATCTCTTAGGCCCCATTCCCCCCCTGGCGTTTTACAGCTCATTCCTACGCGCTGTAAAGCGCCCAAACACTGAAATCCCATGATTTCCTATGGGGCCCTTTTACACCTGAGCGTTTTACAGCATGTATGAACGTTCTGTAAAACGCCCTACGCCCCCAAGAAGTACAGGAACTTCCTTTTGGGCCTATTACAGCGCACTCGCGGCCATAGACAATGATGTGAATGCGCTGTTGTTGGCGTTTTCGTTATCGAAAACGCGCGTATGAATGCTGGGTTCAAACGCCGGGATAAAACGAGCGTATGAAATACGCTCAGGTGTGAACGGGGCCTAATTGTTTTTATGCACTATTTAGAAATTGGTCACATCAGCAGACAATGTAACCAAGTCTGCGTATATTTTTATACCATCTACATTGCTTGTAGAGGACAGACTCTATGGCCCCGTTCACACCTATGTTTTAAAGCGCGTTCCTGCGTGCTTTAAAATGCATGGACGGGGAAATCCCATGCTTTTTAATGGGACCTGTTCACACCTGGGCGTTTTAAAGCATGCAGGACTGCCCTTTAAGGCTGGGGTCAGACGAACGCAGTGTTAACGTCCGTGTTGCCCGCACATAAGTACGTCCGTGATAGCATACAATTGTGTTAAATGGAGCCCCACACACGAAATACGTCCGCACAGAAGTGCGGAGGCTGACGGATGCTGCAAACGGACGCAGGTTAGGCAAGAACGTAATACTGCTAGAACGGACGTGCAGAGTGCACCACGTCCACAACGTCCACATAGCTTTGTGAGTGATGGAGCATGGTCAGACGGACTGCATTTATACGTCCAGCATTTTTGACGGACAGAATGTTTTTTCATTGTAATTTATTTTCCCTGCTACATCAGTCAAAAAATACGTAAGTGAAAAAAACGGACTGTGTGGCCACTACCTTGTTGTCAGTAAGTACGTCCGTACTGCACGGACGCACAGTCCTTACAAAATGCGCTCATCTGACCCTAGCCTAAAACGTCCTGCGCCCAAAGAAGTCCGGGAGCTTCTTTGGTGCGCATAGCAGCGGGTTCGCGGCCATAGACATAGCCGCGAATGCACTAAAATGCACATTCGCGTGTTTTTTGTACACGCGTAAAAAAACCACGCGTATTGCGCGCATATATAAAGACACCTAGGTGTGAACCCAGCCTAATAAACACTGAGCTGGATTGATCACGTTTTTTTTTTCCTGTATAGATACAGTACTTGATTTGCTGCACATGCTTGGACCTGGCAGCTTCTGTAGAGACCGCTACCCAGGATAGGTAACATCCCAGCCAATCGGGGTGCAGTCCTTTATCTAGATCAGTGGTTCCAACCCTGGTCGTCAGGTACCCCCAACAGGTCAGGTTTTCCAGATATCTGAAGCACAGGGGATATGTTTTGCTGCTCAGTGATTGCAGGATACTGTCTGTATTTCCCAAAGGGAATCCTTTAAATCCTGACCTGGTGGGGGTAATTGAGAACCTCTGCTACAGATCAAGATCTGTAATAAACACCCCCAGCTCAGAGGCTGCTTTGATGCATCTATTTCAGCACTTGGAGGGGTTATTTACACGGTGCTGTAGTTTATTGGTGTTGCAAACGATGATACACTGCAGTAATTCCCAAAACGGATATACAAACACCAGCATAAAAAGCTTCAATCAGTTTTCTTCTGCCTGTGTTTATATCTTCCTCTTTTGATCACCAAAGTTTATCGATTGCAATTTTGAACACCCCCGGCAAAGGTTTCCTTGGTCCTATGAGGCCGGGGTCAGACAAGCAAACTACATGCGCCCGTACTGATGTGCATCCCGGCGTCCTTCGCAATGTTGTTACACTTCGGGGCCAGCCACACGCGGTAGCGCCCGTACTGATGTGCATCCCGGCGTCCTTCGCAATGTTGTTACACTTCGGGGCCAGCCACACGCGGTAGCGCGTGCACTGCAGTGGATGTGTTGCGGCCGTGCTGAAAGCCTCCCCGTTGACGTCCTATGACACGCGTTTGACAGGGCTGCAAAGCACAATCCTCCCTAGGAGGATCGAGCCTTGCAGTGCTGAGCGCACTAACGGCGCTCGACGAGGTGGCCAGATGGGCGTCAGAGTGGAAGGAACGTCCACTCTCACGAACTTCTGCTTTTAGAAACCATCGTCTGACCCCAGCCTTATTCTGCGTGCATCTCCAGTTCTGCCTTAAATGATACTCTGCAAGTGATCACACAGCCGTAGTGCATTGCAAAAATTTGAAGAACAGCGTTTGTCCACCCAACTCCCGCTCTGCACTTCCTATAGGGAGGCAAAATGGCACGGCCATGTTGTTTGTAAAAATAAATGTGCAAATTTCATTTATTCAATGTTTATAATGTTATTAAACACACTCAATAAATGACAAAGTGTCAGATATGTGTTGTTTTTACAACTTTTAAATTTATTGAATATTGGGCAGAAAGGCTGCAGAGAATTTGGTATTGGCCCTTTTATAAAATATGTCTATCCCTAAGTTTGCAACCTAGACCAGTGGTTCCCAACCCTGGTCCTCAACAGGCCAGATTTTAGGGCTTGCCATGGGGAAATGCAGATTGAATTCTGCAATCACCCAGGAGAAAATCATGTCGTCTGTGCTGTGCTTGAGATATCCTGAAAACATGGCCTGTTAGGGGGACTTGAGGACCAGGGTTGGGAACCACAGACCTAGAGTGTCGTGCTATCGCTGTTTTTTTTTTTCTTCTTAAATAAATATTGCTTTTATATAAATCCATGTAGCTTTAGTGTTTGATGCTTGTTGTGTCCCTTTTAGTTTTGAGAAGTTAAATGCGATATGAAAACTATCACATACTAGGGTGATGGGCTGAATTATACTGAATGATAACTTGACTTTGGTGTAAATGATTAGAGACACAGGGTTCCAAAGTTTCCTCGCTGCAGTGCGTCTGTTTTAGGTTTTTGATGGAACAATGCATAAAAACACCTGCCATCACCTCAAAACTTGCTGGCGATATAGTAAATGAGATGGTGAGTTAGTGCAGCATCAGGGTTCACTTTATAATCAGTGAACAGTAGAAGCATTTCTGTTTAAGGCATCTCAGGGCCTGGAAATTATATCACCCGGGACATGAAGATGGGGGCACCGGACAAGTACATTTTTTTTTTTTGAGATGGCTAATTCCTCGCCGTGAATATCGTATGTGCGGTCGGCCCGGACAGGAGGAAATGGTCCCTGGACACTGACGTAAATAAGGCTGCGTGCGTGCGCGCATGAGGCGCCTTATTGACCTCAGTGTCCAGGGACCATTTCCTCCCATCCAGGCCGATCGCCTATGCTTCGGTGTTGTGTCGGATCTCGTCGAGAGCTGTTCCAAGCAGCCTTCGGCAAAAATCTGAACTCCACCTACCTAGGCTCCTGCACTTCCGTCACTGTGCAGGGGGCTGTACAGGGGCGTGAGCGAACTCGCGCCCTGTACAGCGACAGATGTGCAGGAACGTGGGTAGGTGGAGTTCTGATTTTTGCCGACGGCTGCTTGGAACAGCTCTCGAAGAGGAACGAGATCCGACACAACAGACCTGCATACAGCTCCCTATAGAGCAGGTCTGTTGATAATGATGATAATAACAATACCTCTAATGATAAATTTCAAGCTCCTGGAGCCATTCCATGCATGTCCTGATCACCATGCTGGAATGATCCCAAGAGCTTACAATTAGGGATGCACCGAAACAAAAATTTCCGTCCTATACAAAACCGAAAATTCGGGATAGTTTCAGCCGAAAATCAGACATGAGAACCTGGGCCTGGAGGCCGGGGACTCTCCTGATCCCGAAGGCCAGCCGAGCACGCTGCTCGGCCAGCCTCCAAGCTCAGGCGAGACCCCGGCTGGGCCTTAAAGGCCGAGCCGGGGGCTCGTCTGAGCCTGGAGGCCGGCCGAGCAGCTTGCTCGGCTGGGTCTCCAGGCCCAGGTTCGCATGACTGGTTGCACCCTACTCGCCTACATCCTCCTACTTGGGTCCTGAGCTCCAGCGGTGACAGTCTTCCGGCTGTCGCGGGCTGCTTGGCTGTCCTTCAGGCTCAGGTTAGCCCCCGGCTAGGCTTTATCAAATAGTCTTAATAGTAATAATAGTTTTGTCTTAATAGCCTCCGTCTGGATAATCGTGAGGATTGATAAATCCAGGTACAAGTGGCCTGACCTGCAGTCTTTACTTTCTTCCCTTAGTGGTCAGCAGAAGAAACAAATAAGCGGGCCGCCTGTAGAAGGACGCTGCTATCATTCAATCCTCAAGATATTCTTTCATGCTGACTATTTGATAAAGCTTTGCAGCAGTTGGATGTGTCAACCTTTTTTAATTAAAAGCATTTTTTTTTTCTTGCCATTTTCATATTTAAAATTTGTATGGTGTTGGGTTTTTTCTTGTCACCAAGGTGTAAAATAAGTGGGTGTTCACAGTATGTGTACAGATTAGGGCCTGACAGATTGTTGGCTTTAAGAGTTAAATGTGCATTTTATGGTTGCCTGTTAAGTTTTTGTAGTATAATCCAAGCATTGAAGAGCCAGCAGGAATATACTAGGAGCTTGCTCCCCCATAGCCTGCTTACATAGTTCTAGATTCAAAGTTCGGTGTAAACGTAACTAGAGCTCTGGTAAACTTAAACTCCATATGTTTTTAATGGCTCTGGTAAATTTACACCAGACTTGGAATCTAAGCTCAAGGCTTTATGGAAAATGCCTGACGTCAGCAGCTGTGATTTATTAGTGATTTCAGTAGGACAGCATGTTAGTGAGTAGTCCCCCCCCCCCCCAATATTTCCCCCCTTCAACAACCTTGCTTGTCAAGTCACAAGAAAGCTACAGCCAATACCTTTTCAGAGTCTGAGAGAGGTCTTCAGTAGTTTGTTATATGTAAAGGCATATGTCTGTACATTTCTTGCCCTACCTGAAAACACAAACCATTGTTGCTCAACCAGTTAAGGACACGCGGCTGGCGCCCTTAAGAGGTGGCTTTTGTCGGCGAGGTGTATAGGTACGCCTCGCTGTCGCACTGATTCCGGCCCTCCCTGCAGCTGAAGCGCAGAGGACGGCTTGATTTCAGGCTGTCCTTGTGCAGCTCAGTTCATGTACATGTCCTATACTTGGTTTTCAGGTACCCACTGATACTTTAAATAAAAGTCACGTGACTGCTTTCCAAGAAATAATTTAGGATTTTGCACACCACACCTCATCTCAGAGATATGTATGTATGTATACTCAGATGCATATATAATGAGCTCAGATCATAAACAAGAAATATATAACCAACACGGGGCGCTGGGACATTACCTTAACACTCAAGTTTTTATGGTTTATATGGCAGCTATATCCAGTGAAAGTGATCCCCACAACACCTTCAAGAGATAGAACATAGATGCAAGGAAAGGAAAGCTCCAGTATGCATCCCATAGAAAAGGTGTACAAATATTTACAGACCACACATCGTGAAATGTATAAACAATGTAATCGCTGGCACCTCAACGTGTAAAAACACAATAATATTACCCACATAGTATGTCACATGATGCTTGTACAGTGGTTTGCCTCACGATGCCTGACTCTCGGGTTCATGTAATAGATACAGAATACAAAAGAGTGCAATATCAAAACACAATGGGGTCAAATATCTGAAAAAGAACGGGTGGCCACTTACGTGTGTTAGAGCCTGGATATTTTAAGGCTCAGTATATCAGCAGTGGGTCCCTTCTTGGATGACCCCGTCCCACGTTCACTATCGCTATGATTATCCACATGTGGAAGAGAGACATATAAAGACCATAGCGTGATTCAATAAATGGGATAGGTTTCAACCATACAGTCAGATGATCATGAACTCACGTGGTCCAAAGTTTGGTAAAGTCACTGGCTCGGTATAAGGGCTTCTGATCTAAATATAGGGTATACCAATCCCACTTTTTCCCAAGGAGATGAAACTTTCTCGAATAGGGTATAAAAGATGCTTTCAATGAACAAATAAAACCATTGTTCATTAAAAGCATCATCTCCTTGGAAAAAAGTGGTATTTTGAATTCGCCATTGACAGCTAGTCAGAGCGGCGTTGGGAGGCTTCTGCAGCTCTGCCCCTTGGCAGAGTGACGCGTTGGTAGGTAGGTAGCCCTCTGCTTGACAGTGGAATGCTGTGGCCTGTGATCCCTGCCTATTGAAGCCTGAGGTTAGCATCTAGGGTAAAGGGACAAGTAATTACATGCTAAATAAGTTTTTATAAAAGTGTATGAACCTTATTATTAAAACGATTGCTAGACGTCCTGTTGGTAACAGAAATGTTTTATAGTATGATGGCACGTTCTTTTATTGCAGGTTTGTGAGCTCTTACCTGCTGTCTTACCTAAAGTGGTTAGTGTGAGGAGGTTTTGGAGCCTTTGAATGCTAAGTGTTAGCCTAGCATTATGCTTCTTCTGACACCTTTTGGATTCTACTTTTGTCAAATGTTGGTTTCATAACACCACTTTCTGAATGACCCCGCCCCCCCCAAGTGTTTTGAGCTTTGGCCGGTTCCTAATTGCATCACATTGCAGGCCAAACTGTATCTCTCATCCAGTTGTACGGTTAATAGTTTGCTTGCCAAACTCCCCTTAGTAATGTTTTTCAATTTGTGTTGGTGCTTTTTCTGTTTGTCCTTAACTGTGTGCCCTGTAAGATGACCTGTCATTGTCCATTATTTAACATGCCTAGATTAGACAGCATGTCCTTTTTACAGTTGCAAACATCGTCTTTTGAATATTTAACGAATAAAGTTTGTGTTTGTATGTTTGTTCGTTCTTAATGTTTCTTTTCCTACTGGCGTGCATGGTGTACCACGGTGCACTGAATCATTGGATAGTCTTCAGCTCTGAGTCTAGGTACAATGCCCATGGTGACCGGAGAGTTCGCTCCTTTTCCCATAGAGAAAACATTCAGCTTTGCTTGGCAAGCTTTCCAGGGTTAAGGTTAGGAATGTACAGCCTAGTGCAGGGCTTGACAAATTTGCTTTAAATCTAGGAGCCAGCTACAAAAGTTAAGAGCCAACGTTTCGGCGAGGATTCGCCTTTATCAAGGTATACCTTGATAAAGGCGAATCCTCGCCGAAACGTTGGGAACCTTGCCTCTGCATCTGGGAGTTGGTTTTTACTGACCCAAATTATGATTTTAGCAGCTTCTAGTTATCACTTTGTTACCTGGTGCTTTTTGCAGTTCGGTCTTTTTTTGGTTACTTTTTGAGCCTAGAAGTGTAGACCGTTGCTTCTAATATCAGTTTGGCCGCTCTGATATGGATATACACACACAGATATACTATATCAGAGTGGCCAAACTGATGTGTGTGTATGTATGTATTTTCTTTACACTGTTGTCATTGGACACACACTCCCACTCTTGAATTACCGTATTTTTCACTCCATAAGACGCACTTTTTTCCCCCCAAAAAGTGGGGGGAAAAGTGGGTGCGTCTTATGGAGCGAATATGGCCCAGCAGCTCGTGGATGTGCCTCCGCTCACCTGCCGCCGCCGCGTTCGTCTCCCTCTGAGCATGCGTCTGGCGGCAGGAAGCTTGGGCACTCGCCTGGGGAGCCACGTGACCGCGGAGATCGCGGTCACGTGGCTCCCCCAGGTGAGTGCCCAAGCTTCCTGCCGCCGGACGCATGCTCAGAGGGAGACGAACGCGGCGGCGGCAGGTGAGCGGAGGCACATCCACGAGCTGCTGGGCCATATCCATATGTGAGCTGGGGCATTATCAATGTGTGAGCTGATGGGGCAAATCCATGCTGGCTGGGGCAAATCCATGTGTGAGCTGATGGGGCAAATCCATGTGTGAGCTGATGGGGCAAATCCATGTGTGAGCTGATGGGGCAAATCCATGTGTGAGCTGATGGGGCAAATCCATGTGTGAGCTGATGGGGCAAATCCATGTGTGAGCTGATGGGGCAAATCCATGTGTGAGCTGATGGGGCAAATCCATGTGTGAGCTGATGGGGCAAATCCATGTGTGAGCTGATGGGGCAAATCCATGTGTGAGCTGATGGGGCAAATCCATGTGTGAGCTGATGGGGCAAATCCATGTGTGAGCTGATGGGGCAAATCCATGTGTGAGCTGATGGGGCAAATCCATGTGTGAGCTGATGGGGCAAATCCATGTGTGAGCTGATGGGGCAAATCCATGTGTGAGCTGATGGGGCAAATCCATGTGTGAGCTGATGGGGCAAATCCATGTGTGAGCTGATGGGGCAAATCCATGTGTGAGCTGATGGGGCAAATCCATGTGTGAGCTGATGGGGCAAATCCATGTGTGAGCTGATGGGGCAAATCCATGTGTGAGCTGGCTGGGGCAAATCCATGTGAGAGCTGGCTGGGGCAAATCCATGTGTGAGCTGATGGGGCAAATCCATGTGTGAGCTGGCTGGGGCAAATCCATGTGAGAGCTGGCTGGGGCAAATCCATGTGTGAGCTGGCTGGGGCAAATCCATGTGTGAGCTGGCTGGGGCAAATCCATGTGTGAGCTGGCTGGGGCAAATCCATGTGTGAGCTGGCTGGGGCAAATCCATGTGTGAGCTGGCTGGGGCAAATCCATGTGTGAGCTGGCTGGGGCAAATCCATGTGTGAGCTGATGGGGCAAATCCATGTGTGAGCTGGCTGGGGCAAATCCATGTGTGAGCTGGCTGGGGCAAATCCATGTGTGAGCTGGCTGGGGCAAATCCATGTGTGAGCTGGCTGGGGCAAATCCATGTGTGAGCTGGCTGGGGCAAATCCATGTGTGAGCTGGGGCAAATCCATGTGTGAGCTGGCTGGGGCAAATCCATGTGTGAGCTGGCTGGGGCAAATCCATGTGTGAGCTAAGGCATATCCACGAGCTGGGGCAGTATATCCATTATTACACTATTTCATTCAGAATATTTATTTTCCGGTTTTCCTCCTCTAAAAACTAGGTGCGTCTTATGGTCAGGTGCGTCTTATGGAGCGAAAAATACGGTAAATGTAGGAGACAGGAAGAAAACATTGAAGCCAATTAGATTTTTTTAGATGCCAAAGACTGCTTTTAGATTGGTGTAAAATTCTAGGAGCCAGTGGCTACCTGGCTTTGTCAAGCCCTGGCTTAGTACATTCCTTATTAGCCAGTGGCTCTCAGTTGGCTTGCATTGTTTAATTTTTTTTTTATGAACCTCCTATGGATTTCCTCACAAGGATTTTAATTCTACCTATACATTGTGCTAGCCAAATGACATACCCTTTTAACCTATATCCCAGGAGACCACGTTCTAAAACTATCATGCCCCGTAGTCATCTATTGCAGTGGTTCTGAACTCCTGTCCTCAAGTACCCCTAGCAGACTAGATTTGTCAGATACCTGCTGCAAAGGCCTGGTGACCTGATTTGCTGCTCAGCGATTGCAGCGGCACAGCCCAGGTGACCTGATTTGCTGCTCAGCGATTGCAGCGGCACAGCCCAGGTGACCTGACTTGCTGCTCAGCGATTGCAGCGGCACAGCCCAGGTGACCTGACTTGCTGCTCAGCGATTGCCGCGGCACAGCCCAGGTGACCTGACTTGCTGCTCAGCGATTGCAGCGGCACAGCCCAGGTGACCTGACTTGCTGCTCAGCGATTGCAGCGGCACAGCCCAGGTGACCTGACTTGCTGCTCAGCGATTGCAGCGGCACAGCCCAGGTGACCTTACTTGCTGCTCAGCGATTGCAGCGGCACAGCCCAGGTGACCTGACTTGCTGCTCAGCGATTGCAGCGGCACAGCCCAGGTGACCTGACTCTTTTTTCCCCTGTGCCAGTCAGTGATTACCATCGATGTGGCAACGAATTGTTATCGATCATGAAGTGTTTGTATTGTTCATTTTTATAAATGAGAGGACTCCAGGTGTAGTGTGCAGATCTTTAAGGTAAACTCAAGGCGTCGTTTATCTCTATCCTAAATTAAGATCTGTGAATGTTACACCTGAAGTGCCTCTCATCCTGGAAACTGTGTTTGGTGTATAAGGAAAGGTCTGTCATAGCTTTACCATATTTGCTTATTCTGGTCATTTTTCATATAGGTAGCCTGTTTCCTAAATGCTTGTATTCTCCAAAAATCTACATACAAAATCATGGGTAGCTCATGTGGGGAAAAAATTGTAGCCAGTTATTAGTATAACTACATAAAAAATGGTGTCTCGCCTGATCCCTGCCAGGATGGCTGCAACTACCAGGTGTATCCAGCCCAGTAACATGTATAAAATATAAGAAGAAAAACGATGTCGCCTGTGCTTATCCCTATAACTCCCTATAATTTGAAACAAAACAGAGGTTTTGGTCTACTTGAATGGCCATTTAAGTTTAAGATCACCTACCAGGTCACGTTTGTATAACGATTTTAAGCCCTGATATGGATCTAAAATTGCAAAAAATAAAGCTTACCAACTTCCTTATTTTTTTTTTTGCTTTCTTCATCCGGTTCTTGTTTGATTCTAAGCTAAAAGGGATTCCGTTTCACGTTGAAGTCCTGTGCTGTTACTGAAAATCCTGTGTTTGCTTTCTTATAGTCGGTTTTTATTTTTTCTCTCTATAGTTATTCTAAAATTGTTTACAAATTTAGGGGCCTGGCGAAGTTTTGTATGCAGCATACGCTAAACCAGTGTTTACCAAACCTGTCCTCAGGACCCGCTGACAGGTCAGGTTTTCCCAGATATGATTTGCTACTCAGTGATTGCAGGATTCAGTCTGCATTTACCCAAGGAGATCTGTACAATCTGGCCTGTTAGAGGGTCCTGAGGACAGGTTTGGGAAACACTGCTCTAAACAGTATTTTAACCTTTTGAGTGGCTTAGATTTTATTTCCAGCATATCACTTTAGTTGTTTGCCAGAAAAAAAAAATGCAACATAAACTACAGAGCAGGACATTGAGCATCTATCATCACAATTAAGTGGACTTATTGGTTTCTTTGTTTAGTGTCATTGTAGACAATAGCTTGCTTTATCTATATATACATCCATTGGAGTAGCTGCATTGTACCATTAACGCAGACATCACCCTTGGCGCCACAGTCTTCACATCCAACTCCTGTCTTTCACATTGTGTGTACAGGGGTGTGGAAATGTAAAAAAAAATCTTCTTGTCCAACGGACAAAGTAGTAGTCCAATCTGCTTGTCCCTCAGGACGATCTACTTGTCCTGATTAAGAAAAATAATTTCAACAAAATAGTGTTTAAATAGGTCTTAATTCATAACAGCCTAGAGAGGCAGCGTCCGATACATGTGATGAATGAATAAAGACCTCTATTTAAACACTATTTTGTGTGTATCTATGTGTGTAATATATATATATATATATATCACACATTGCAGCCCTGTGTGTGTATTTACATACACACACACCGTACATACAGGGGTGTGTGTACATATTGTATGTAAATACACACACGCAGGGCTGCAGTGTGTGTGTGTGTGTATACACATATATATGTATATAAATGCATCCATACAGAGGGTTGCAGTGTGTGTATATACATACTGTGTTTTGAAGTGTGTGTATATATATATATGAAGTGTGTGTAATATATAATTACACACACTTCAGAACTCTATACAAATACATTGCAGCTGTGTGTATATATATCTGCAATGTGTATATATACAGAGTTCTGAAATGTGTGTGTATATGTGTGTGTATATATATATATATATATATATGTACACTTCAAAACTAAAGTGTGTGTGTATACACACATTGCAACCCTGTGTGTAAGGGCTGCAGTGTGTGTGTATGTAAATTGTGTGTTATATCTATATCAGGGGTGTGGGAATTGTATCGCCCGGGACATGAAGATCCGGGCGAGTAGTTTTTGCGGACTAATTACAGGGACGCCCCCGATACCGGGAGCCGGCTTGCCGGCATCCGGGGGGCTTGGGCGGCTGTTTGAATGCTTTATCGGCATTCAGACAGCCGCCCCTGGAGCTCTCAGCCGCATACTTACCTTCCCGAGCGGCGCCGACAAAGTCTCCGCGCTTCCGCACGTTGAAGGACCCAGCCGCGATCACGTGGGAATCCCACGTGATCGCGGCTGGGGGTCCTTCAAAGAGTGCAGGCGCGAAGACTTCGTCGGTGCCGCTCGGGAAGGTAAGTATGCGGCTGAGAGCTCCAGGGGCGGCTGTCTGAATGCCGATAGAGCATTCAAACAGCCGCCCCATGTCTGGTCTGGGGTCTGAGCTGGGGGGCAAATCCATGTGTGAGCTGGGGGCATATATCCATGAGCTGGGGGCATATATCCATGAGCTGGGGGGCAGTGTGAGAGCTGGGGGGCAGTGTGAGAGCTGGGGGGCAGTGTGAGAGCTGGGGGGCAGTGTGAGAGCTGGGGGGCAGTGTGAGAGCTGGGGGGCAGTGTGAGAGCTGGGGGCAGTGTGAGAGCTGGGGGGCAGTGTGAGAGCTGGGGGGCAGTGTGAGAGCTGGGGGCAGTGTGAGAGCTGGGGGGCAGTGTGAGAGCTGGGGGGCAGTGTGAGAGCTGGGGGGCAGTGTGAGAGCTGGGGCAGGGTGTGAGAGCTGGGGGGCAGTGTGAGAGCTGGGGGCAGTGTGAGAGTGTGTGAGAGCTGGGGGCAGTGTGTGTGTGTGTGAGAGCTGGGGGCAGTGTGTGTGTGTGTGAGAGCTGGGGGCAGTGCGTGTGTGTGTGCTGGGGGCAGTGCGTGTGTGTGTGCTGGGGGCAGTGCGTGTGTGTGTGCTGGGGGCAGTGCGTGTGTGTGAGAGCTGGGGGCAGTGTGTGTGTGTGTGAGAGCTGGGGGCAGTGTGGTGTGTGTGTGAGAGCTGGGGGCAGTGTGTGTGTTGTGAGAGCTGGGGGGCAGTTTGTGTGTGTGTGTGAGAGCTGGGGGCAGTGTGTTGTGTGTGTGTGTGCTGGGGGCAGTGTGTGGTGTGTTGTGAGCTGGGGGCAGTGTGTGTGTGTGTGTGTGTGCTGGGGGCAGTGTGTGTGTGTGTGTGGGGGCAGTGTGTGGTGTGTGTGCTGGGGGCAGTGTGTGTGTGTGTTGCTGGGGGCAGTGTGTGTGTGTGTGTGTGCTGGGGGGCAGTGTGTGTGTGCTATGTGTTTGTGCTGGGGGCAGTGTGTGTGTGTGTGCTGGGGGCAGTGTGTGTGTGGCATGTGTGCGGGCAGTGCGTGTGTGTGTGCTTGCAGTGTGTGTGTGTGTGTGCTGGGGGGCAGTGCTGTGTGTGGTGGGGGGCAGTGCTGTGTGTGTGCGGGGGCAGGTGTGTGTGTGTGCTTGGGGCAGTGGTGTGTGGTGTGCTGGGGGCAGTGCGTGTGTGGTGCTGGGGGGCAGGTGTGTGTGTGTGTGTGCGCTGGGGGCAGTGTGTGTGTGTTGCGCTGGGGCAGTGTGTGTGTGTGTGTGCGGGGCCAGTGTGTGTGTGTGTGCTGGGGGCAGTGTGGTGTGTGTTGTGCTGGGGGGCAGTGGTGTGTGTTGTGCTGGGGGCAGTGTGTGTGTGTGCTGGGGGGCAGTGTGTGTGTGCTGGGGGGGCGGTGTGTGTGTGTGTGCTGGGGGCAGTGTGTGTGTGTGTGCTGGGGGGCAGTGTGTGTGTGTGTGCTGGGGGCAGTGTGTGTGGTGTGAGAGCTGGGGGCAGTGTGTGTGTGTGTGAGAGCTGGGGGCAGTGTGTGTGTGTGTGAGAGCTGGGGGCAGTGTGTGTGTGTGGTGAGAGCTGGGGGGCAGTTGTGTGTGTGTGTGAGCTGGGGGCAGTGTGTGTGTGTGTGTTGTGCTGGGGGGCAGTGTGTGTGTGTGTTGTGCTGGGGGCAGTGTGTGTGTGTGTGTGCTGGGGGGCAGTGTGTGTGTGTGTGTGTGGCTGGGGGGCAGTGTGTGTGTGTGTGTGTGCTGGGGGGGCAGTTGTGTGTGTGTGTGTGTGTGGCTGGGGGGCAGTGTGTGTGTGTGTGCTTGGGGGGCCAGTGTGTGTGTGTGTGTGCTGGGGGGCAGTGCGTGTGTGGTGCTGGGGGGCAGTGCGTGTGTGTGTGCTGGGGGGCAGTGCGTGTGTGTTGTGCTGGGGGGCAGTGCGTGTGTGTGTGCTGGGGGCAGTGCGTGTGTGTGTGCTGGGGGCAGTGCGTGTGGTGTGCTGGGGGCAGTGCGTGTGTGTGTGTGGGGGGCAGTGTGTGTGTGTGTGTGTGCGCTGGGGGGCAGTGTGTGTGGTGTGCGCTGGGGGGCAGTGTGTGTGTGTGGTGTGCTGGGGGCATGTGTGTGTGTGTGTGCTGGGGGCAGTGTGTGTGTGTGTGTGCTGGGGGGCAGTGTGTGTGTGTGTGTGTTGCTGGGGGCAGTGTGTGTGTGTGCTGGGGGCAGTGTGTGTGTGTGCTGGGGGGCAGTGTGTGTGTGTGCTGGGGGGCAGTGTGTGTGTGTGCTGGGGGGCAGTGTGGTGTGTTGTTGCTGGGGGGCAGTGTGTGTGTGTGTGCTGGGGGGCAGTGTGTGTGTGTGTGCTGGGGGGCAGTGTGTGTGTGTGTGCTGGGGGGCAGTGTGTGTGTGTGTGCTGGGGGGCAGTGTGTGTGTGTGTGCTGGGGGGCAGTGTGTGCTGGGGGGCAGTGTGTGCTGGGGGGCAGTGTGTGTGTGTGTGCTGGGGGGCAGTGTGTGTGTGTGCTGGGGGGGCAGTGTGTGTGTGTGTGCTGGGGGGCAGTGTGGTGTGTGTGTGTGTGCTGGGGGGCAGTGTGTGTGTGTGTGTGTGCTGGGGGGCAGTGTGTGTGTGTGTGTGTGCTGGGGGCAGTGTGGTGTGGTGTGTGTGTGCTGGGGGGCAGTGTGTGTGTGTGTGTGCTGGGGGGCAGTGTGTGTGTGTGTGTGCTGGGGGGCAGTGTGTGTGTGTGTGCTGGGGGGCAGTGTGTGTGTGTGTGTGCTGGGGGGCAGTGTGTGTGTGTGTGTGCTGGGGGGCAGTGTGTGGTGTGTGTGCTGGGGGGCAGTGTGTGTGTGTTGTGTGCTGGGGGGCAGTGTGTGTGTGTGTGTGTGCTGGGGGCAGTGTGTGTGGTGTGTGGTGTGCTGGGGGGCAGTGTGTGTGTGTGCTGGGGGCAGTGTGTGTGTGTGCTGGGGGCAGTGTGTGTGTGTGCTGGGGGGCAGTGTGTGTGTGTGTGTTGTGCTGGGGGGCAGTGTGTGTGTGTGTGTGTGCTGGGGGGCAGTGTGTGTGTGTGTGTGTGCTGGGGGGCAGTGTGTGTGTGTGGTGTGTGCTGGGGGGCAGTGTGTGTGTGTGTGTGTGCTGGGGGGCAGTGTGTGTGTTGTGTGTGTGCTGGGGGGCAGTGTGTTGTGTGTGTGTGTGCTGGGGGCAGTGTGTGTGTGTGCTGGGGGGCAGTGTGTGTGTGTGCTGGGGGCAGTGTGTGTGTGTGCTGGGGGGCAGTGTGTTGTGTGTGTGTGTGTGCTGGGGGGCAGTGTGTTGTGTGTGTGTGTGTGCTGGGGGCAGTGTGTGTGTGTGTGTGCGGGGGGCAGTGTGTGTGTGGTGTGTGCTGGGGGGCAGTGTGGTGTGTGTGCTGGGGGGCAGTGTGTGTGTGTGCTGGGGGGCAGTGTGTGTGTGTGCTGGGGGGCAGTGTGTGTGTGTGGCTGGGGGGCAGTGTGTGTGTGTGCTGGGGGGCAGTGTGTGTGTGTGCTGGGGGCAGTGTGTGTGTGTGCTGGGGGGCAGTGTGTGTGTGTGCTGGGGGGCAGTGTGTGTGGTGTGTGCTGGGGGGCAGTGTGTGTGTGTGTGTGCTGGGGGGCAGTGTGGTGTGTGTGTGCTGGGGGGCAGTGTGTGTGTGTGTGTGTGTGCTGGGGGGCAGTGTGTGTGTGTGTGGTGTGTGCTGGGGGGCAGTGTGTGTGTGTGTGTGTGTGTGTGTGCTGGGGGGCAGTGTGTGTGTTGTGTGTGTGTGTGTGCTGGGGGGCAGTGTGTGTGTGTGTGTGTGTGCTGGGGGGCAGTGTGTGTGTGTGTGTGTGTGCTGGGGGGCAGTGTGTGTGTGTGTGTGTGCTGGGGGGCAGTGTGTGTGTGTGTGTGTGTGTGCTGGGGGGCAGTGTGTGTGTGTGTGTGTGTGCTGGGGGGCAGTGTGGTGTGTGTGTGGTGTGTGCTGGGGGCAGTGTGTGTGTGTGTGTGTGTGTGCTGGGGGGCAGTGTGTGTGTGTGTGCTGGGGGGCAGTGTGTGTGTGTGTGTGTGTGTGCTGGGGGGCAGTGTGTGTGTGTGTGTGTGTGTGCTGGGGGGCAGTGTGTGTGTGTGTGTGTGTGTGTGCTGGGGGGCAGTGTGTGTGTGTGTGTGTGTGTGTGTGTTGGGAAATTATCAGGACAAGTTGATCGTCCTGAGGGGCAAGTAGATTTTTTTTTAAAATTTCCACACCCCTGTATATACACCCTGAGGGCTGCAATGTGTGTGTATGTATGTACGTATATATACATACACATTGCAGCCCTGTGCTGATACATACAATGTGTATGTATGTATACACACAGGGCTGCAATGTGTGTGTGTGTATGTATGTATATTACATTGAGTGTGTTTCAGACCAGACATGGGGCACTGTCCGTACGCTCGATCGGCGTTCGGATAAGCCCCTTCAGTTTACCGCGTTTCGTACCGAGTGCCGTGGGCAAAGTCTCCCAGCGGCCGCTCGTTGCTTTGCCTCCAGCGCGAACTCCGAGATCGCGCTTGGGGGCTTCCCAGTGAGCGGCCGCTGGAAGACTTTGCCCGTGAGAAGGTACGAAACGCGGTAAGCTGCTGGGGCCTGTCCAAATGCCGTTAGTGTTCACACAGCCACCCTAGCCCCTCGGATGCCGGCAAGCCAGCTCAATGCTTGCTTCCGGTATCGGGGGTGTCCCTGGAATTAGCCTGCAGTCCGGCGTTCTTCCAGCCCGCTGGACTGCATCTCAAAAAAAACTTCTTGGATACAAAAACCGGTGTCAGGCGCTGGCACTTCTCCAAATCAGCTCCTGATCAGGGCTAACCAGCCCACTTTTTCGCCCTCCAAGGGTCGAATTTGATGAAGGGATATATATAAAATAAACAGAAAAATTTTGTGCAGACTGTCTTAATCCAGTGCGAATAAATACGTAGGAGATATACTCACACTCGGAGGTGCTAATTTAACCAAAAAAGGCACTAAAACACACGCAGATCGGTGGATTTTACCCACTGATGAAGCTTTGTATAGCGAAATGCGTTTGAGACATCTCCAAGGTTCGTGACTTCTGCTCCTTTGACTGCTGATAGGGGAATCGGTGCCCCTGACGTAAAATCCACCTATCTGCGTGTGTTTTAGTGCCTTTTTTGGTTAAATTGGCACCTCAGTGTGAGTATATCTCCTACGTATTTATTCGCACTGGATTAAGACAGTCTGCACAATATTTTTCTGTTTATTTTTTTTATATATCACTTCATCAAATTCGACCCTTGGACGAAAAAGCGGGCTGGTTAGCCCTGATTACGAGCTGATTTGGAGAAGTGCCAGCGCCTGACACCGGTTTTTGTATCCTGGATTTTCGGCTCTAGCGGACTTGGGGATTTGCCGCTGTTCCTGGTTTGTCCGGCTGCTGCATCCTCCCTTCGGCCAGTATCAAGTAACATTGACAGCTCTTATTATTATTTTTTTGCTTTTTATTTTTCTTTCGTTTTGGACTATAAGACCATTGGTTTTATCGTACTTTACATGGACCTATTTTTTAATTTTGTTTATGCTGGGTTTTAATTCTAGACACCTTGTTTGTCTATATTTTTGTTCGATTTTCTTATATTCCTTGATCAATTCTAATATATTTTTATCTTTTGTTCTCTATTTCACAGTATTATATAGTATCAATTTACACCACTGTATGGTACTTTAAGCGAATTCAGCACTTTAACTACTAATCGCTAGCACCGTAATTGTGATTTTCAGCACTTTAATTCTGATCTCCAGCACCTTTTATGTGTTAATTGACTATCTTTTACTGGCACCTTGTAGTATTTTTTGGAGTTAAGAGTCTTGCTCACATTTTATAACAATTCACTGCCTCAAACTGTAGTGTGTTTGTTTAATTTTCTCTCATTGTGGAGTTTCAGAGTATATTTTGTATACACTTTTATTTCATTGCTGATTTATTTTTACTATTTTTTTTAAATTTTATTATCGTTTTTCGACCCAGTTATCTTGATTAGATTAGAGCGATATACAGTCTGTTTCCTTTGTGAATCTCACCGTTCCCTATTTTGTCAATAGAGCCATCTAGTGGCGCCACACAGATATTGCACTCTTTTAAAAAAAACTTCTTGCCCGGCACCCGGATCTTCATGTCTCGGGCAATACAATTCCCACACCCCTGGTGTACCAGAATGCAAAGCCCCGCCGACTCTACGATTGCTCACATCAGCAAAATAATTTTCAAGTCTTCGTGCACATGTGTATAGAGCTCATTTACATTAGTTTATTATTGCAGAAGCCATTTGCACATCACAACAATTCAAAGAACTGCATTAAATGAACAATCTGCATTGTAGAAAGGACAGTTCTTAACCTGCCTGGCGGTATTCCTGAGTGTGACTCGGTTAAATTTCGCTACCGCGATCGGTAACTCTGAGCCACACTTGGGCTGGATGCATACTCACCGCATCCTTCGCTCCTTCGCCGTCACCGCAGTGTGATCGCTGCAGCCGGTGACTTTGCTTCCTGGTTCCGCTCCCTGCGAGTCACACGACGCAGGGGGGTGGGACCAGGCGGCAAATTCACAAATGAACAAAAATATATATTGCAGTAAAAAAAATTCAATAAACTTTGCTGTGCAGTGGGTGCTGGGATTCCTGATCAGTTGTGGACTCCTTTTGTCAAAGTAATACAGGACGCGGGGGTACCAAAAAAGAGTATTCTCAAAGCAGCTTTACAGAAATAAAAGGCAAAAATAATTTCTAAAATGTAATAAGGCTTTGCAATACAAGTTTCGCTGGTGGATCTGGGCAAGTACCAGCGAAACTTGTATTGCAAAGCCTTATTACATTTTAGAAATTATTTTTATTTGCCTTTTATTGCTGTAAAGCTGCTTTGAGAATAAATCCCTTTTTTTTTTTTTTGGTACTTGTATTACTTTGGCAAAGGAGTGTACATCTGGACAGGAATCCCAGCACCCAGAGGAAAGAGGCAGGTTTTTGGTTTGATTTATATTCTTGAATATAATTTATTTCCATTATTTTTGGGATTATTTTGTGTTTCAAACCTTCTCTGACTCCGTGTTTACTAGACTCTTGCTTGCACATATTTCAGTGACTTATTCCCAGACCTCAAAATTTCCACTCGCCAGCTCGCATTTTGCGAGTGGAAATGACCTAAGTGCGAGTTGGAATGCAGACACAGGCAGTATAATCAATGTTGTGCTGCCTATTCCAGCCGGGCCGTTTTTTTTTCTTCCTGGCACGCCCCTCTGACATCAGAGAGGGCGTGCCAAAGGTCTGCCCATGTCTGCACAGTCCACTGCCAGTGAACGGACTCTCAGAGCAGGCAGGCAAAGCACAGCACCCAGCTCTGTCTACAAGTGTGAAAAACAACAGGGATGATAATAACAGGCAGCTGAGCTCTAGTTCATTCAGCAACAGCAGGGTTAACTCTGCCTGCTGCGGGTCACTGAATGGCCGGAGCCGCTGTCTGGAAGCCTCTGCACAGAAACTCATGAGGAAGGGGAGGGGGGGAAGACGGCCCAGAGTCCCTGCACACGCGCACTGATGGGGAAGAGGGGGTAGACGAGCAGTAGATGGTGATGGTTTAATTGCAAAAAAGTAAGAGAAACCCATATTACCATTCTAACAAATGTCACATATTCATTAAATAAAACCAATATCTCCCTTTGTTTAAGTGGGCTTTCCCACAACTCCTATCACTCTCCTCTGCTCCTTTTATTCAGCTTCCATGTGTCCCTATTCAGTAAGGACTGGTTTTATTTTTTTATAATTTCCCAAAATATTTGTTTGTGGATCTATAAATCAGCTGAAACTAATAAAGTCAGAGTTACTCAGGAAGTGCCAGAGTAGATTGTAAGCTCTGGGGCAGGGTCCCCTCTCCTTAGATTGTAAACTCTGGGGCAGGGTCCCCTCTCCTTAGATTGTAAGCTCTGGGGCAGGGTCCCCTCTCCCTACTGTTCTGGGTTTATCTATATTTGTTATTCTGTCTCTTCCATTGTACAGCGCTACAGAACTTGTTAGCGCTTTATAAAGACTTGTAACCGTAACACTGCGCAGTTGCAACAGCAACAGATTTTGAATTCACTTTTGTGATGGTGAAAAGCCAAACAATGGTAGAAGTTTCATCAATGAAGCTTCTCCTGCCACTGTGAACTTCCCTTTTGTTTAAAAGAATGAAATTTGCTGATGATGCAACTACAGCTTTCTAAATAACCTCCACACTAACGAGTCTATAAAGTACAGGGGTGCATATAAAGCCCTGAAACCCGCACACCCTGAATATATGGCAGAACCTCAAACACACCCTGACTGGTTTGGTTGGCACAGTTTTGGGAGGCAGAATTTCTTCCTTGGATCTAGGCAGCACAGAAACGTGCTGGGTCAGGGAAGGCACCGACTCCCAGCATCTGTCACTGGCAGGGGGTGAAGAGGAGCGGAGATACAGTGGTCCAAAGACCCTTGTGCCTCCTGCAATGAGTTTACATCTTCCCCCAGTCTGCATGGTGGCAGGGAGCAGCTCTCTTCCCTGACCCAGCAATTCTGTCACTGGCAGGGGGTGTAGAGGAGTTTTGCTGCCTCCTCGCTCTGATCACGCTAGGGTCTGATGTCTGGGTATACATGTATCTGATAATATAAAAGTGTGTATTTAGGGGTTGAGTTAATGGCAGGGTAGGGGTTAGGTGGGGCAACTGGTGGCGAGTAACTCTTAAGGCCTGGCTAGTAGATTGGGACTTGAAATTTTGAGCCGTGTTATTCCTACAGAATACAGGCTTACTATATAAAAACACAATTTTCCTTTCCAAAAAAATTGAAACTCTTTTAGACACAAAATTTTGCAAAAATTAGACGGCCAGGGAGGTTAAACCTTCATTTAAAATACTGATCAATGTTGACAGTGTGTAAATATGATGCCAGGTCATATAATCAGCAAATCTTTCACGTAGGAAGATTTTCCTTTTTTTAAACATATTTTTTATTCGTCTCAGATCAAGATGAATTTACAGAAAAAGGGGTAAGGTTTTTTTTTTTTTCCTTTTCATATCATGTACAATCTGTAACAATGTAAAAAAAAAAAAAATCAGTTTCCGGTGTTAATTAAAGTATTACATCACAATCCAGTACCGAAGTGTCATGGTAATGTCAGCATTTAAAGCTCAGAGGGGGACGGCTGGGTTAGGGTATCCCGGGAAATGGAGGCAAGAAAGTTAACTAACAAGTGGTCAGAGGTATCTGAGGGGATCGGAGGGGTGTTCCGCAGCATTTGTAGGGAATACCATGGGGCATCGCAGAACGTGTTTCGTAGGGAGGTTTTGACCTCAGGTGGTAAGGCACAAATAAAAAGGGACCAGTGGGTAAAGAATTGTTGAGTTTTCTCAGTCTGATGTAGTGAGGCCTCAGACCAGTCAGCCAAGAATATGGAATAGATTCTGTCGTACATCATGCGGAATGAGGGAGGGGTACCGGATATCCATTGAGATAATATGGCCTTTTTGCCCGTCGCTGCTAGGAGACCTAACCAAAACCGGTGGCATCTAGAGAGGGGTTGAAGGGTCTGTGAAGTTGGTAAGTTGAAAATAGCCCAGTTAGGCGTGAAGGGAATCTCGATCCGGAGAACCAGGGAGCTGAATCAGCGTACGGTGTCCCAAAATAATTGAATAAAGGGGCACGACCAGAGACAATGATGGAGGTCGGCTGGGGAAAAATTGCATTTTAAACAGTTGGCATTAGGTAATAGTCCTGAACGGGCCATTCTATCCGGCGCCATGTAGGCTCGGTGGAGTATCCTATAAAACATGTCCCAATAATTGGCGGATGGGAGAGTGCGTCTTGATACCAGAGTAGCCGACACTAGGTCTTTGGGGGTAAGGTTTGGAAAAGTAGTGGCCCATCGAGAGATAGCCCTCCAGGGTTTCGAGGTGGGGAGTGAATGTTGTAGAAGTGTGTAAATGGTTGAAGTCGAGGGAGGAGATGAACTAACGGGTTAGTTAAATCAGTGGGAGATAAGGTGTGCAGTTGTGCGAGAAGGAACTGTCTGAGTTGTAAGTAATAAACAGGGTGTATAGTTAATGGGGGAAGATTTTCCTTTTAAATACATTTTAATATAAATCCCTGCAAGACCTGGATGTACTTTACCTGTGGTGAAATAAGTGGTAATTTTATTTATATTTTTTTCTAAAAATTGCTTTTCAATCTTGTGATCTGAAGTTTTGGAAAGGCCTCAGCTTCAGACAGGTTTGATACTGTAGTAATTCCTTGCCTGAACTGCAGGCGGTGACGACACTGGTTTCTTCAATGGAATGAAATTGCAGAGCTTTGCAACTGCAGGAATGCAAACGTCACTGTTTCTGTTTAGCAAGAGTTGCACATTCATGTGCTTCCAATTAAAATTAGAGCTGACAGATTTGTATAAAACGTAGTATGGAAACGTAACCAGCCATATGATTTTCTGAGCCTGGCAGTGTTGTGTGGTGTAAAATTGCTGTTTATGGCTTTGGATGTTTTGGGAGACACCTGCAGAATGCTACCTCATTCCTGTATGTAAAGCTGCTGGCAACATTTGCTGTCCACGTGCCGGTGAGTCTTTGGAGTAATGCCTGCAGAACAGAGCTGTCTAAAAGGTTGACTTCCCCAACTGTTTTAAAACTACAAATTCGAGCAGTTGCACAGACCTGATGGATTGGTGTTGCAGGTGCACCAGCACACGACTGCTATCTCAAAGTGCTCACTCCTGCAATCAGATCAATTTGGAGACGGGGTAATGTCCGCATACATAGGAGGGGCAAAGTGGTCAGGGTACAGTGTTCCTTTTACTTTTACTAGGGCTTGACAGTTCCAGGTACCAGTTAGACAAGTGTTCCAGGAATATCTACCTGGCTTCTATGTGTTTGTACCATTCTGTTCAAATCTTCATGCAAACATTTCTTCGGCTTCCAAATAGAGCTGAAACAATTAATCGATTTTTTTTTTTTTTTTAAACAACTAATCGTTTAAAATAGTTGTCAACTATTCCCATTATCGATTTTAGTCGGTGTCGCTTATCGTCCTGTGTACAGCACACACTGTTTAGAGTCAGACTGGGATAAACGTAAATAACCTCAGCTTCGGAGCTGATTGGAGAAGACGCGCCGCTGCTTTAGTAGGTATGATTTAGTTCTAGGGTTATGTCAGACATAACCAGTTTGTTTTTATTCCGTTTACAACAGTAGCAGAACTAGAACACAAACAATAGGATACTGCCACTGGGTGAAGGAGCTTGTATGCCTGTGTTTTGTCCTTACTTGATGGAGTACTGTGACACCCTCCCTGCCACACCCTCTTTGGTCAGGAACTGCCATTCCCTCCCTTTTGGTCTGGTCACTTTTCCCAAACACTCTCCCCCACTCAGATCCGGCCTTTTGTCCATACCCACTCCCTCTCAAACTCAGGTCAAGTCACTTGAGCAAAGTCACTCCCTTCCACCTCCAGTCCCTGCTCCCACTCAGTTTGTTCACGAAATTATTTAAAAAGGGACACTCTATGCCCCCTAACCCTGATTTCATGCTGACATCATAATCTATGACCAAGTGCTTGTAGCCGCGTCCATTTGAGAAAGCAAACATGGGCTTAAGCTGCGCATGCAGCATCAACCCATCCCCTGACCAAGCACTCGCATACCTTGTGTGAAAAGTACACAATTTGCAAATGTAAGTACGAAAGTTACATACACAACGCAAATTACTTGGGAGGGGTTAAGTAAACCTTTTTTTTTTTTTTTTTTTAATCCGATTCATCAATCGTTAGTTGCAGTCTTACTTCCAATAATTGTTGTCACTCTTCATTATGCAAAGTCCTGCTGGTGTAAAGCATCTGAGTATCAGTTCTAGAACACCTGGGTTTGCGGTTGCCTCGGAGCAGAGCAACATTTTATTCATAAATACAGTTTTCTTCTGTCCATCGGGTAAGCATTGACATTTGCTTCTGATGTGATTGATTGGTATTGGTTAAGCTAAGGGAAACACTTGAACTTTGCAGCTGCCGTGCTGCTGGAAGCAACCATGAACGCAGAGCTGTATGGTCTATGAAGGGCATACATTTATAGTTTAATAAATTCTCTATCATAGAGAAAGGGAAAATTGTTGCAGTCTAAATTTCAGTACAAGAAGGGTTTAGTCGAGTTGTCACCCTTGGTTCTTCACATTATTTGGAACTACATCTCCCATGAGGCTCAGCCTACCCGTTGAAAGGAGGGCTAAGGTTGCTGACATCTAGTTTACTTATATAAAGAATGTTTACTGTAAATGCTACTATGATAAAATCCGGTTTTCTTTTCCACTTGTAGGATTTAAAATACGCCAAATTAATTTGTCTTTCTTATATCTTGCAATTTACACCATTCTAGAATAATCCTTAAATATTTTGACATTGTTGTTTCTTTGTTTTTCCCCCTCCCTTCTTTGCATGAAGGCTCCTGAATATGTTCCAGAAAAGGTGAAGAAGGCAGAAAAGAAATTGGAAGACAATCCATATGACCTTGACGCATGGAGCATTCTCATTCGAGAGGCACAGGTTTAGTGACATAGGATTACATTATGTTATGACACCCAAAATGGCATTTCCCCCCCCCCCCCCATTAACATTGTATACAAAAGCATAATATTGTAAATGCTGTCTATTCGAATTTTAGAATCAGCCAATAGACAAGGCACGGAAGACGTATGAGCGGCTTGTTATCCAATTCCCGAGTTCTGGCAGATTCTGGAAACTGTACATTGAAGCAGAGGTTAATATTTTTTTTTCTATACATTACATATTTTTATATTGAATTCTGGCAAGCCACTACATATAACATTGTGATCTCAAGGTGGGTAGAAAACAGGTAGGAATGTGAGTTATGCCTAGCTTTAAATGTAACTTCCAGTAGAAGTCCTAAGCATTTATTTAATCACACTGATGATTGTTGCATAGTGATTTTGCAACAACATTAAAACATTTTAATGGTATGGATTGCTTTAGACTTTTATTTATTTGTCATGTGTCAATTTATTGCCTCCTGTGTCATTTATTGAGAGTGCATAATCCATGAACTTTAGATTTCCAACGGCAAACTAATTTGTTATGGTATCCCAAAGTATAATGTACTCCAAGGGCAGGCAGCCAGGTGCTGGCAAATTCTTATGTGGCTTTAAGTGTGTATTGGAAAATGAAACCTGCATGAATGCATTTAAGTGATTGTACATAACCCACTTCTCTTTCAGCGTCTTTTCCCTTTTTTTCTTTATTTTTTTTATGGTTATCACGTGGCAGTGATATGGGCAAACAAAGTGGGATGTGGCACAAACCCCACAGTAGCGAGCCAAATCTATGATCCTTTGTTCATAACAGCTAACATGGAGTGAAATCTGAGGTTTAACACTTGGATCAAAATCCTCAGGGGCAGTCTATCTGGACATCTCTGGTGCAGTTAACTCCTGAAGTATCTGAAGAGTGCTACAATTGGCAATGGTCACTTGGATTCTCAAAGGGAAACACACATTTGAAAATGAAAAGGGGGGCATGTCTTTTATTTTTATTTAAATAAAAAAGCAACTGTTACATTCTGTCCAAAGTATAGGCAGCTGACTTATTTTGCGGCGTTGCAGCAAGTTATGTGTCATTCACCAATAAAGACACTGGAGATTACTTATTCCTGACTTTACACTTATTCTACATGCTTGCTGTAAACACCTTAAGTATAGATAGTGAAGCATAGACCACCTCTTTTCATTTTTAGGTGTTGGTGTCACTTTGAAAATAAACTTCTAAAATTAGATTTGTTCTACATGGATGTCTTGTTTCCTGAACACACAGCGATCCTTTTCCAGTGTGCTAGAACTCCAGCAGGCACTCACACATTTGAGCAGCTGCTTATTGCTATTGGTATTACACCAATAAGAAGCAACTGAGAAAATGATTTACAGATAAATGACGTGTTCTGTTTGTAACCAGGCACTCTATAACAGACTGTCCCAAGTTAAATTGATGTTTTACGTGTGTCCTTGTGCATTCTGATTTTGTGTGTATGTATATACATATACAAACATATACAATTATTTCTCCATGTAGATTAAACCCATTCCAAGTAGCCGTTTGGTATTTAAAACTGTAAACTTGCGTGGACAATAAATACCTTCTTTCTTGGTTAAAATCACAAGTTTAACTTTCCTTTTTAGGATTTAAGATAAAACAGTTTAACCTATCTTTCTTTAGGTACTAGATGCAGGAATAGATATAATTCTATGGACTTTACCAGATATGTAATTGTATTGTCAAGGTTTTTCTGGGGTGGTCATGCATCTAGGTTTTCAGCGGTACTCATACTGCCTGTTCCATGTAATTAAATCTTCATTAAACCTCTTATCTCTTTATTTCACACAATTGTTACCATGCATATTTGAAAACTGTTGGTTGGGAAAGGTGTTTATACAAATTTTAGCTATTCTCTTTTCCAGTGTTCAGTATATTACTATACAGCAATCTAGCTTTTACGCTTCCCCGAACTTTATATGAAATCCACAAGCACTTTTGCTCAATTGCTGGTTCACTGGAAAGCCACATATTCTATGTGAATTTTTATTCCTAGTTTCACACAACCCGCCCCCCACATTTTCAATATTTAATGATACTCTTAAGAATTGCATAAATATAAAAGTTTTCATTTTTTTTTTTTTTTCTTTTAACATGCGCTCCTATATAAACAATAGTGTCTGCTTCAGGTAATATCTCCCATTATTTATAAGCTATTGTTTGCCATTTGAATGCCTGTTCACTAGGATAGGAAACTGATCCACTGATTTGTGTAACATTTCATATTGCAGTCGGCCTTCTCAGACATCCTATGATAGGTGTAGGCTTCCTGATTTATGCTGCACCTTTCATAACTGCAACACTGAGTCCTAACTCGTTGCCTGCCTTTTATGTCTAATATACGTCAGATTTGTCAACACCAAGGGCCCTATTACATTCTTCACGCAAAAGCGCATGCGCAACGTGTGAATTTTTGCGCGTAAAACAACGCTGGTATTACAATCCTCGCACATTTTTCCATCAGTCAAAAAATAACGCACGTAAAACAGAAGTGCACAAACGCACGCGCAGCAACGTTGCACGCAGAAATCGGTGTGCGGACTGTTTTTTTTTCTTCCACGTGATTCAGCCAATCAGAGTTAAGAACCACAATTGTCTCCCGTTACGTTTTTGCGCCTAATCAAAGTCAATCTGCGCATATATGCTGCATCAATAAAAAAAATATCCACACAACTTCTCAAATTTATTGGTTTGGTATGTGTAACCTATCCTATACTTTGCGTTTTTTTTGGGCTGGTGTATTTGGTTTCGGCTAGGTTGATTAGAATTTGCCATTAACACCAGCTTTTAGGAGTTGCTAAAATTATGCGCGCAAAGGCTGTGCGTTACAAACTGCGCACAGATTGTGTGCTGGTACGCAGATGGTAAGTATAGGACATGCGAAGTACAGGAAGCTTGCGCAGGTTCACCCGCGGTAGATGTATACGTGCGTTTGTTGCGCTGACATTGTAATAAGACGTTATGCGCAAAGGGTTTTGCCCCTCGCGTTACTGTGTTTGTGCACACGCGCTGATGTTTGCGCGAAGATTGTAATAGCGCCCCAAATGTGTAATCGTAAATGGAGTCATGGATTTCAGCCATTATTCTGATGTACAGATCAGACACAATCTGGTTTTAGAGCAATATTTGCATAATTATTAAAATGTCACCATAATGTAGGCAGAACAGACTTTAAAGAGACTTGCGTGCTTTTAAAAATGTTCAATATCTTTTTAGTCAGTGTCAGCAGGCATAAAAAACAAATATATTTTTTCCTTATTTACCTGCTTTTCTTTTTCGCATTTTCCATGCCCACCTCAGACACTTTGGTCAGGCCAATCAGTGTGTATACACCTAGGTATAGATAAAAAACGCACTGGGCATGTGCGAATGAGTTGCTCCACCTCCCTTCTGCACTGTGAGCTGAGGGGAGGGCGGGGCTGAGTGCCCTTCCAATCTGTAACTCTTCCACCCCCAGCTACTGCAGAGATGGGGAAGGAAAGAAATGTTATACACACGGGCGAATAAAGAGCAGAGAGACAAAGAATAAAGCAGAGACACAGCAAGAAACAGTAATGCGAGAGATGACCAGATAAAGCAGAAAAAATGCAAGAAAAGGTACAGTGAGAGCGTGCACACGTAAGAGACAGCACAAGAATATAGAGAGCGACACTGAGGGAGTTTGAGACGTATGTAAACCATGAAAGAGCAAGTGAGGGAATGTATGTGTGAGTGTCTTGCTTTACAGTTGCAGAGATCGCTAATATTCTGTTGCTCGGTTTCCCCAGTCTGAGGTCCTGAGCTTGCACAGCTTGTGCTAGTTCATGTGAAGCGCTAATGGGTGGAGTAGTGGGTGTGGAGGAGGCGGGGAATATTCAGGAAGTGGGAGCTTCAAAAACACCCCTAGCTGAGGGGCGTGGCCAGAGAAGATGAAATCACATATTTTTTACATTTTTAAAACTTTACTTTCTCGTTAGACATTTAAACATTCTCATACCTATAGTCAATTTTTTTTTTTTTTTAGACATGCAGATCTCTTAATGCTTATTTCACATGCCTTAGTTCCACATTTGGAATAAATTTGTCTAAATGGAAAACTAAAACTGGGATTCTGTGCTCAATTTTGTTTTTTTTAAAAACAAAATATTGATTGGGGCTGTGAAGCTAAAAACTTGTAGTCTAGTGCAATTTGATAATGGGGACATAAAAATCAAAAGTATTCAAAATGACACTTCTCGGATGTCGTGCCAATTTTGACACTTTACAGTAGGAGCTCATGCATCTGGCCAATGAACTCCTAGTTGGTAAATAAACTCCATGCACCAAAATATATTTACATACGTTTTTATTAATATGAAACTCCAACTGTACGTTTTTTATTGTCTTGTATACAATAAATTGAAATCTAGCACTTAATGATCCAAAGGACAAACAGGAAGTCCATAGTTTGAAATGGTGGTAAACCTTTTTTTTCCTCAAGGGGTATTGCCCTGTAGTTCTTTAGGAATGGGTCTTTATAATCGCCAGTATCTGATGCTTAATAAATACATTATCACTTACTTGACAGACTGGGACAAACACTTATAAAGGAAGGGACGGGTTACTTCCAGTGTTGCATGGGAGAGTACCCTACCCCCTTGTTTTTCGTTTTATTTGCGCATGGATCTTGTTTTGATGTTGTGATCTCTCAGGAGCCATCCAAGTATGTGATAACTCCTTAGATATAGGGTGACTCTACTCTTTCAAAACATGCAGGGTTATTCAGAGAGCGGTGAAAAGCAGGAGAATGACTGGAGAATGGAAAATTCTAGGTCAAAATAACGGATTTGAAAACAGATGAATGGGAGAATTTTTCTGGTTTGGCTATTTTGACCTAGAATTTTCATTTCTCCAGTCAGTCTGCTTTTTACCGCTCTCTGAATAACCCTGATGGTCTTAAATGGTTCTCTCTAGCCCACGAGATGGGTGCAAGAAGCCCCATAAATCCTCTCCCACAGTAAATTACAATTTTGGTGATAATTTGCAAATGGAGAAAGATTTAACCCCTTGAAAGAGGGGAATTGTCTTTCAATTCAATCCCCTTTAAATAAAGCACAGTGAAAGATTGAGGCTGCAGAATTTATTCACTGGATTGTTTTTTTGTTTTAAATTTTTCAGTGTGGCAGATGATCAATGTTGTGTTTTTAGGTGATATTCGTCTTACAAGAACAAGTGTTCCCTCATTTTAAAGAGAGTTTCTCTTCATTTTGGTAACATTTCCTATATGATGCATTGTGAGTATCTGCTTTGTAGCTCAGGTTAGCTACAGTTAATGCCTTCAAGTATACTCAATCTTCGTAGTGATGTTCGAAAGTCCTTGCTGATGACTATCCAATAGGGATATACCGATACTAGTTTCGGTGCCGATACTGCCGTTTGCACGAGTACTTAGTACTCGTGCAAATGGCCCACTACACCCCCCGATACCGGAAGCCAGCGCTTTGCCGGTATCCGCGGGGCTGGGAAAGCTGGCCGCGTGCATGAAAAGCACTCGGGCAGCGTTCCCCTCCGGCAGGCTGCAATACTCACCCTTCCGAAGGACCAGTCGCACGGCTGTGATGCGTTCATGTGGCTGCTGGGCGCCTCTGTGATGCTGCCTCTCGGCTGGAGGCAGCGTCCCAGAGGGGCCCGTCGGCCTCTTGATCGCGTCACAGCCGTGCGACCGGTCCTTCGGAGGGGTGAGTATTGCAGCCCACCGGAGGGGAACGCTGGCAGAGTGCTTCTCATGCACGCGGCCAGCTTCCCCAGTGTTCAATATACAGTTGTGTTCAAAATTCTTCAACCCCCACTGAAATTGAGTGTTTTGGCCAGTTTGACATTGATTTTGATCATTCAGTCATCTTGCTTACAATTAAATCAAAGAGGCACGTGTAGGTCAGACAAATACAGTTGTGTTCAAAATTATTCAACCCCCCCAATCCTGTAAAGGGTTTTAGGGAATTTAGTGTACATTTGTAATTGTATTCAGAATGAAATCCTACAAGGACTTTTTAAAGAACCATATGCAACTAAACTGACATCAATTGGTTTTGTAATACAGTAGTAAATGTTTCTTTTGTGAATTCATTGACACAATTATTCAACCCCTTACAGACTACCACTCTGAAAACACTTGAATGAACCTCTGTTCTTCAATCAGGTATTGAAAACACCTGTGGATGTCACGGAGCAGCAATAAAGCATAATAAGCACCAATTAGGCAGCTTTAAAATGACTGTGATACTCAGCTCCTTCTAGACATTTACTGGTGTGGTTACAAACATGGTGAAGTCAAGAGAATGGTCCAGGAAGACAAGAGAAGAGGTGATTACTCTTCACAGGAAGGGCAATGGCTATAAGAAGATTGCAAAGATGTTAAACATACCAAGAGAGACCATAGGAAGCATTCGCAAATTCAAGGCAAAGGGCACTGTTGAAACGCTACCTGGTCGTGGCAGAAAGCAGATACTGACTTTGACTGCTGTGCGCTACCTGAAGCGTAGAGTGGAGAAAAGTCCCTGTGTGACTGCTTAGGAACTGAGAAAAGATTTGTCAGATGTGGGTACTGAAGTTTCAGCTCAGACAATACGGCGCACACTGCGTAATGAAGGGCTCCATGCCAGAACTCCCAGGCGCACCCCCTTGCTGTCTCCAAAGAATAAGAAGAGTCGACTGCAGTATGCCAAAAGTCATGTGGACAAACCACAGAGGTTTTGGGATAGTGTTCTGTGGACTGATGAAACAAAATTAGAACTGTTTGGGCCCATGGATCAACGCTATTTTTGGAGGAGGAAGATCAAGGCCTATGAAGAAAAGAACACCTTGCCTACTGTGAAGCATGGCGGGGGGTCAATCATGCTTGGGGCTGTTTTGCTTCTGCAGGTACAGGGAAGCTTCAGCGTGTGCAAGGTACCATGAATTCTCTTCAGTACCAGGAGATATTGGATGACAATGTGATGCAGTCCGTCACAAACCTGAGGCTTGGGAGACGTTGGACCTTTCAACAGGACAATGATCCCAAGCATACCTCCAAATCCACTAGAGCATGGTTCCAGATTAAAGGCTGGAACATTTTGGAGTGGCCATCGCAGTCACCAGACTTAAATCCGATTGAGAACCTCTGGTGGGACTTAAAGAAAGCCGTTGCAGTGCGCAAGCCTAAGAATGTGACTGAACTGGAGGCTTTTGCCCATGACGAATGGGCGAAGATACCCGTAGATCACTGCAAGACACTTGTGTCAAGCTATGCTTCACGTTTAAAAGCTGTTATAACTGTAAAAGGATGTTGTACTAAGTACTAAGATTGAATGTCACTTGGGGGTTGAATAAAACTGATAATGATGTGAGCACAGAAAAGACATTTGTGCTTATTTCATTATAAATGTTATGTTATATTTGTCTGACCTACACGTGCCTCTTTGATTTAATTGTAAGCAAGATGACTGAATTATCAAAATCAATGTCAAACTGGCCAAAACACTCAATTTCAGTGGGGGTTGAATAATTTTGAACACAACTGTATAACCTAACATTTATAATGAAATAACCACAAATGTCTTTTCTGTGCTCACATCCTTATCAGTTTTATTCAACCCCCAAGTGACATTCAATCTTAGTACTTAGTACAACATCCTTTTATAGTTATAACAGCTTTTAAACGTGACGCATAGCTTTACACAAGTGTCTTGCAGCGATCTACGGGTATCCTCACCCATTCGTCATGGGCCTCCAGTTCAGTCACATTCTTAGGCTTGCGCGCTGCAACTGCTTTCTTTAAGGCTAAGGTCAGACGAAAGCAGTTTTAACGTGTGTTTAGCCGCACTAAATCACGGCCGTGCTAGCAGCAAATGACGTCCAATGCCAGGGAACATACGACGAACGGCCGCACGAAAGTTCGTCCGCGCAACGCAAGTGGCAAACGAACGCATTTTTTCGAGAACGTCAAACCGCTACTACTGACGTACAGAGTGCGCTGCGGCCGCATAGCGGCGTGATTGGGAGACGTCAGACGCTGCACACGTCCGGCCAACCTAACGTCCAGACGCAGAAAGGGTTTTATTGATGATCCGTACAAAATCACGTACGACAATGCGCATCGTATGACCGCTATCGCGTATTCCGTGAAAAAATACGTCCATTCGTTCGAACGCACTTTTTCACGGACAACGTGAAAAATGCATTCGTCTGACCCTAGCCTAAGTCCCACCAGAGGTTCTCAATCGGATTTAAGTCAGGTGACTGCGATGGCCACTCCAAAATGTTCCAGCCTTTAATCTGCAACCATGCTCTAGTGGACTTGGAGGTATGCTTGGGATCATTGTCCTGTTGAAAGGTCCAACGTCTCCCAAGCCTCAGGTTTGTGACGGACTGCATCACATTGTCATCCAATATCTCCTGGTACTGAAGAGAATTCATGGTACCTTGCACACGCTGAAGCTTCCCTGTACCTGCAGAAGCAAAACGGCCCCAAAGCATGATTGACCCCCCCCCCCCCGCCATGCTTCACAGTAGGCAAGGTGTTCTTTTCTTCATAGGCCTTGTTCTTCCTCCTCCAAACATAGCGTTGATCCATGGGCCCAATCAGTTCTAATTTTGTTTGATCAGTCCACAGAACACTATCCCAAAACTTCTGTGGTTTGTCCACATTACTTTTGGCATACTGCAGTCGACTCTTCTTATTCTTTGGAGACAGCAAAGGGGTGCGCCTGGGAGTTCTGGCATGGAGGCCTTCATTACGCAGTGTGCGCCGTATTGTCTGAGCTGAAACTTCAGTACCCACATCTGACAAATCTTTTCTCAGTTCCTCAGCAGTCACATGGGGACTTTTCTCCCCTCTACGCTTAAGGTAGCGCACAGCAGTCGAAGTCAGCATCTTCTTTCTGCCACGACCAGGTAGCGTTTCAACAGTGCCCTTTGCCTTGAATTTGCGAATGATGCTTCCTATGGTCTCTCTTGGTATGTTTAACATCTTTGCAATCTTCTTATAGCCATTGCCCTTCCTGTGAAGAGTAATCACCTCTTCTCTTGTCTTCCTGGACCATTCTCTTGACTTCACCATGTTTGTAACCACACCAGTAAATGTCTAGAAGGAGCGGAGTATCAGTCATTTTAAAGCTGCCTAATTGGTGCTTATGCTTTATTGCTGCTCCGTGACAGCCACAGGTGTTTTCAATACCTGATTGAAAACACTTGAATGAACCTCTGTTCTTCAGAGTGGTAGTCTTTAAGGGGTTGAATAATTGTGTCAATGAAGAATTCACAAAAGAAACATTTACTACTGTATTACAAACCCAATTGATGTCATTTTAGTTGCATATGGTTCTTCAAAAAGTCCTTGTAGGATTTCATTCTGAATACAATTACAAATGTACACTAAATTCCCTAAAACCCTTTACAGCATTGGGGGTTGAATAATTTTGAACACAACTGGGGGTAGATGTATATATGTGTGTACTTTTTAAAATATCGGTACTCTTACTCGGTCTTAAAGTGGTATCGGTGCATCCCTACTATCAAATCTACTCAATTTTGGTCTGGTTCTGGAGGAACGCGAAGTATCTCGTTTATTGTAAACCTAATTATTTTGCAAATAGGCTCCAGAGTGTGTTCAAAGTTTGGGCACCTCGTGCAGGACACCCGGAGTGCTAGAAACTGTAACCTCTTCACTGCTGAGGCGTTTCACCCCTATGGACTTTTCACCATTTTGTGTTTAATGTAATTTTTTTTTTTTTTTTTTTAATAGGACCCAGACAAATGATATATTTTGTATCTGCGGAGTCTGCTGAAAAAAGGATATGTAAATCGTGTAGTATGTCAGAGTGCTAGACCAAAAAAAGTAATTTAATTTAGTGTTTCATTTTTAGTGAAAAATGATCACATCATCCAAACCTTTAGATATGTTATATTGTATCATTATGCTTATATATAACAGGTTTTCAATTTTTCTAATACACAGTATAAACCAAAACTGAAAATTTTGGCTTGTATTTACAAATGACAATTTTTATAAAACACTGAATTTCATCTCTGGGAAATGAGGTATAGCGGCATTGTTTGCATTATATCTGAAAGTGGGCAATGCCGGAGCATTAGAAGGGGAAATGTTAATTTTACATGGTCTTGTTTTGTATTGAAAAGGCCAGACTCTGACCTTTCCACTGACACCTCATCTAACCTTGGATACAGTGACTCGAAAGCTCCGCACCTCTCCTTGCAGCAGTGCGGCATTTTTAGATGAAACCCTGCATTATTATGCATTGTGCCATCACTTTCACACTAGCCCCTTGGTGTGGGAAATGAGTTATTGCAGCGGCATTGTTTGCTTTATAAGAAATGGCAGATAATGCTACTGCCTTTTAGAGGAAAAAAGTCATGTCAGACTCTGACCTGTCCACCAATGACACTTCACCTCACTTGTCCTTGTGCATTGTAATTTTTTTAGAACATATGTTTTAATTTTTGATTGGAAAAGTCAGACCTTCGCAATGATAGGCCTAGAAGCATAACTGAGCTAATGGAAAGGAGCTAAAGGGATCCAAAAGAACCCCCTCACCTGAGGGCATTTTACTAGTAACTCTGTCATCGTGCCACAGGGAAGTCCTTCCGCAGGAAGTTGGATCAACATAGGAGAACAGCCAGATTGTCTGCAAATCAATAGTGAAGATGGCCCCGACATGTTTGCAGCACAGGGATTAACCGGCTTGGAACTTTTTAGCGGTGGGGGACTGCCCCTAGCTCTTGAGAGATGATGTATGCTTTGCGGCCAGCAGTTGGTGCCATCTGCCTGTCAAATAGTGATCACAGTTTAAAAAGGTGTTTTTTGAAGATTTTTAGGCACATGTTCACTGGCTACTGGAACATGGCAGTGTTTTTTATGGAACACTTGGTAGTGAAGAGGTTAAATTGGTAAATTACATACTGCCGGTTTTATTTTGAACTTTCTGAAGTCATATATGGGGTTATCCACTCTGGAATAAACCCCCCCCTCCTCCTATCCTACGTCTGCACGGTTTTCCTCAATTCACTGTTTTGTCTGTTAGCCAGAGTTTCATGCTCAGCACGATCCTGTTGCATATACAGAGAGAAGTTCTGTATTGTGACCATCAGCCAATGGCTTAACCCAACCCGATCTCCAGCACAAGGAGCTTTTGAGCGAATGAGCGGAAGACCTGAGAAGTCTCCCTTTCATCCTTGGCATTCAGCGTTCAACATCTTTAGTAATACAACATTGAACCAGGTTATCAATGTTATATCTTTGTGGCATAATGGGAGAATTCTACATCTAGTACTCCATTCTTTTGAGCTTTCGCTCCAAGATTGCTTATGCTTAATTACACACATTCATGCACATGCTTGGAGACGCATTCTCCAGTTAGGGAAGCAGACACTGCTCTCTTCATTGTCAAGATTCAGATGTCTCATGGCAGAAGCATTGGGGGTGTGGGATTGTGTGGGTTAAATTTTACCCCAGACTAATCCTGCCCACTGTTCGCTGTCCAGCATTAGCTTTTTGAATCGGTATATGGTGTAGTGGGTAACACAAGTGTTGGGCTACAGGCTTTTAAAGGGATACACTATGAAAGTGGAGGTTTTTTTTGGGGGGGGGGGTTGCCCTTAAATAATTGGGCAGAGGCGGTCAGCAGCATCTGCCCAATTTTTATTTTTATTGTAGGTTATTCTACTTTTACTCCCTCTTCAGGGGAAGCTCCTCTTCAGCTCGGGGACTGTAGAATCTGAAAATCCCTCACCTTTCTGAACAATTTGCGCTACTACGCAACTTGTGTAGCTTAGGAACCTCAAATTGTGCACCGCTACGTGTCTTGCACACATACGCAACTTCCATAGCGCCTGCGCAGGACTATGGATCAGAGCTGTGCGTGCATGCATGCAGAGATCCGGTTCATCACTGCCTATGAGAATTGTTGCAGTCACACTCGACCAACCATGACCATTTTAATTACAGTAAATGATCGTGCTGGCTAGGGTGTCTGGGTTTATAGATGATAAAGAAAGGGAAACCAGTCATCCAATTTGCCTTAAACAGGGTTTAAAATATTAACAGACACAAATGAAGCTTTGGCAGAGATGTTTGATTTCCAAACCCATTCCTGAAGGTGAGTATCATTTCTGGAAGGTAAGTGGGGACTTGTGGGATAATTTAATTCCTGATTTGGAATTCAAAAATGTCTACCAGTGTTTGGTGTAAAGGAAAACTTTTAGGCTGAGTGCGGATTTATGTAGGTGATGCGTTTTAGAATGCAGGGGAGAAAAAATAAAGATGCTTTGCAGAAACTGGAAAAACTAGTCCTGTAATTAAAATGTTAAATAATTTTGCAGCAGCCAGGGTCAGACAGCTGGTTTTATTAGGAGTACCTACAGTCGGGTCCATAAATATTGGGACATCGACACAATTCTAACATCTTTGGCTCTATACACCACCACAATGGAGTTGGAATGAAACAAACACAATGTGCTTTAACTGCAGACTGTCCGCTTTAATTTGTGGGTATGTACATCCAACTCAGGTGAATGGTGTAGGACTTACAGCAGTTTGCAGATGTGCCTCCCACTTGTTAAGCCAATTGTCCCTTTACCTTTGGTCCCTTAACAAGTGGGAAGGCATATCTGCAAACTGCTGTAAATCCTACACCGTTCACCTGAGTTGGCTGTACATACCCTCAAATTAAAGCTGACAGTCTGCAGTTAAAGCACATTGTGTTTGTTTCATTCCAACTCCATTGTGGTGGTGTATAGAGCCAAAGATGTTAGAATTGTGTCAATGTCCCAATATTTCTGGACCTGACTGTTTAGTGGCTGGCTTGAGAACAAGCCATTCTATCAAATGGCTCCTGTACAGTGTATGGTAGCTGTTAATTTACAGTAGTTGTGCTGTGAGCTAAGAGCTGTAGCCACTTTTTCCTAAAAGCCCACTTGGAATCAGGTCCAGTTTGTTTACAAACTTTATAAAACAGACAATAAAATGTTTTGACGAATGTGCCCTCAGACAGCAGTAACTCCAAATTATAGCTTTTTTCTTTTAGACATTAGCCTAAGGTTGAGTGTCTACTGGCACTGTATTTTTGCGAGGGTGCAATCATCAGATTATCATCTGAAGTCGTTCGACCGAACCTAAAACATGCAGGTGGATCAGCCCTCTTCCTCTGCACCATCAGACGATTTTCTATGATTACAACAGATTAGCGATCCTTCCGATTTTTCATGGGATTTGATTAGATGAAATCTGACGCTCTGGTACAATTTACATGAAAAAGATGCATTGTATAGTTAAACCTTTGAGCAGCAGGTAAATTGCCCCATAGAAATATGATCGTTAGACAGCCCATAGGATTCAATGTAAAAACTATTATTTTTTATTCAACACTTTTTTTTAATCCGTAAAAAGCCTTTTGTGTGTTATTTTTAGACAAAATTTGGGGTTTTCTTTTTTCGTCTAAAGAAAAAAGTTTTTTCTCTCGCATTTTTTTTTTCTTCGATCCTGCTGCATTCAGCTTTGTTATCCCTGATGCTGAAGCCTCTTTCGGCCTCAGACGGGGGAATAATTCCCCCTGCAGCCTGATGAGTTTGCTCTATCACTGCTTTGACTGTGCTCGACAGGGGCGGTTCTTGGTCCTGAAGCTCAGTTTCGGCACAAAGCTGGTTTATTTGGGGGGGGGGGGTGGTTTTCTTCGACCGATCTGGGTCGTACAGACTTTATACCAGTTGACGACCCTGATCAGCTGATGGCGTTGTCCGTAGTTGTGACAAAGTCAATCGCCCGACTACGGTGCCAAACAACCTATTTATAGTAAGTTGGAAAAGTCATTCATCTGTTTAGTTTCTGCTACTTCTTCAAAAGTTGGGCTGGGGGAGCAATGTGTAGAGTCCCGTTTTTAAGTTTTTGACACATTTGAAAGTCTGGTAGTTGCAGGTCTGTCTTCTCTAAAATGTTTCCAATAGATTGCTAAACATTTTGTTTGCTTTCAGGTCCGAGCTCATTAGTTAGAGGTAGCTATGGCTGTCAGGTAGACCTTGTGCAGGGTGAGGGCTCAGTGGGGCAAGTCAATCCGTACTGATCTGGAGTTTACTTTGTATTGCAAGATCCTGCTTGAAGAGAAGTTTAACCACATGCCGCCCCATGGTTTGGTGTTAGTGCTTTTTTGCAAGATCATCAGTTCTGTTGACCTAACATTCACTTGCCCACAGTCACCAGTACCTGTAAACATTACACAACCGCGGCTAAGTGGCTTTGCCTATTCTGGTCATGGACCGCTATGCAGTTGTTAATCAGTGCAAATTGGTGAAAATCTCCAGTTTTATACGGATCTTGTTCTCATGTTTCCATAAGTGTTCGTCACTGAGTTTTGCACACTTTGAAAGTTTTTTTTTTTTAAAGTTGGCATTCACACATTTGGCACACCAGACATGCAACTGGATAGAAAAGGTGCCACTGTATCATTGTGATGGCAGCAGAATGTCTCCTATTGCAGAGTGTAAATGGTTATTTCATTTTATATACGGTTACTTGTTTGGAAGTTATGGCTGTCTGTTTATTGTGTGATGGTAACAGTATTTGGAATGTTGCTGGTATGATTCAGCGTTTGCAGTTTCTGCCGGTGTATGTATCTTGCTGCACGGTTTTTGGGATATGTAATGCACATTTAGTCTAGATGTTCCATTTTATGTTCATGAACAGATCTTTTTTTTATCTTGTGCGCAGCATGTTTTGGGAATATCGTTACGGTACAGGTTCTGTGTGATTAGTGGGGGTATTGCAACACATTTGAGCTAGTTTTAGAAGGATACTTTGCTTCTTGTCTTTCCAAATAATTTTGCCTGCACAGAAGATTACAAGATCTCTCGAAGCAGAAAAAGAATCGCATTCCGTGATGAGCTCTGTGGAAACATACGAGACTTTATCATTGACATCACACAACCATCATCAACCTGTGGTTTTATTTTGTTGTGCATCAATTGTAGACATGGCCTGGGTCATTGGTTTTTATGTCGTTATGTCTGTGCCATTGATGGGCTGGCAACAGTTCGTGTAGCGCTAGTCATACGCAAATGTTCAAAGAAAATCCTAAACACAAGATTTGTTTAACAAAAAGCTTTCATTGACGTTGTTGGAACCACAATTGCTGAAAGTCTGTGCTGTTCTTTCGCTATCTAGACCACTGAAGTTTGTCGTGGTTGCAGTGACATCTGCCATTGTTTCAACGTTAAACAATGGCCGTTAGTGGATAACCCTCAAAGTCTTGCCCTGAGACTTAAACCTAATTAGCAAATTGTCACAGAAGCACAGATGCAGTTTCACACAGGACAGACTTGTGCCGATACATATTTTCAAACACCGCTTGCAGGTATATGCATTTTTTATGTCCTTCACTGGTTTATGCCCCATCTGCTGCTCCCATATACCTTGCCCTACCCCAAATGTAGTAACTCCCCATTTTTTTTGAGAATGCTCAAATGAAAATTTCGGCCCGAACACTAAAATTAGACGCACTTGGCTGGAAACTGAAACAGACTTTTCTTCAAAAGGGGCAAAGTATGTTGCCTAAAAATGGAGGGGAATGTTAACATGAACAGTAATCCTAAAAGAACTACAAATGTAATTGTAAACCTAATTTCTAGCCCTAGCTCCTGAAAATCACAATCAGATACAAGGTTTCTTTTTTATTTTTTTTATTTTGTCTGAAAGCTGAAAATACAGTTTTTGACAGAACGGTGTAGTTGGCCAAAATGTCGGTGCATCCCCTACCAGTTTTACCCCTCAACTATATTCTTAACCCACTTGTGTCTTAGTCCAATGTCTTCCCGGTTTCCCCATATCTGTGTTTCCCAACTCTGGTTCCCAAGTACCCTTAACAGGCCAGGTTTGCCAGATATCTGAACAGCATAGGTGATATGACTCGCTGCTCAGTGATTGCAGGATTCTGTCCTTGTTTCCCCATGGTAATTCTTAAAATATATCCTGTTAAGGAGTACTTGAAGACCTGGTTTGGGAGCACCTCCTCTATGGGTATTACAAGCACTATTGAGTATTATGGCTTTCCTAATCCAGCCACGATGCAGACTTCGCGGGGTTACCTCTTGTGGCAGCTTACATAAATTAACACATTCTGTACTTTCTATCGGAAGTGTTAACTTACAGCTCCCAGGAGAATAAGAAGCGATTCGAGGGTCACTTTATTAGTCTCGGCTACTTTTTGACACTTGACCACCCCCTCCTTCTACAGACCCTCAACTCTCTGGGTCTCGGATAAATAGGAGTCAACCCAAGCAAGTGCAGTGTCACCAACAGGTCCTTCTGTGTGTCCTTTGCTGGTAACTCCTCCTCTTCATTGCCTCTATCTGTTGGTGTACCTCAAGGCTCTGTCCTTGGTCCTCTGCTCTTTTCCATCTACACCTCCTCCCTGGGCAAATTCATCAACAGCTTTGGCTTTAATTACCACCTCTACGCTGATGACACTCAGATCTACCTCTCTACCACTGATCTCTCTCCCCCTGTCCTTTCAAAAGTCAGTGACTGTTTATCTGGCATCTCCTCCTGGATGGCCTCCCACCACCTAAAGATCAACATGTCAAAGACTGAGCTCCTACTTATTCCTCCCTCCAATGCCTCCCCACCTCCTGACTTCTCTATCACGGTGGAGGGTATCCCCATCTCCCCATCAAACCAAGTTCGCTGTCTTGGAGTTACACTTGACTCTGCTCTTTCCTTCATTCCCCACATCAAGTCTCTTTCCTCCTCCTGCCGATACCAACTGCGTAAGATTTCCAGAATTCGGCCATTTCTTACCACTGTCACCACAAACCAACTCATACACGCCCTGGTAATCTCCCGACTCGACTATTGCAATAATCTCTTATCTGGCCTCCCTCTGTCCCGCCTCTCCCCCTTACAATTCATCCTGAACGCCTCCGCCAGGCTAATTCACCTCACCCGCCGCTCTGTCTCTGCCGCTCCCCTCTGCGAGTCCCTTCACTGGCTCCCCATCCACTGCAGAATTAAGTTCAAAATCCTTATCCTTACCTACAAAACCCTCACTAACTCAGCTCCCCACTACCTGTCCTCGCTAATCACCAAATACACCCTAGCCCGCTCCCTAAGGTCAAACAGTGACCTGCGCCTAGCTTCTCCCCGCATCACCTCTTCCCATGATAGATTACAGGATTTCTCACGCGCAGCCCCCACTCTCTGGAACGCTCTCCCTCGTACTGTCAGACTTTCCCCTAACTTCTCTTCCTTCAAACGCTCCCTTAAAACATTCCTATTTAGGGAAGCCTACCACCCAACTCACTGACGCAACCATCAATCACTCTCACCTTACAGTCCTCTCCTCCTGTTTCCAACCCTCCCAGATTGTGAGTTCCTACGGGAATAGGGCCCTCATCTCCTCCTGTACGGTTTGTCAAATGTTGTTCAATGCATTGTAACCCTGTCTATACTGTGCCTATTGTACAGCGCTGCGGAATATGCTGGCGCTTTATAAATAAAGAATAATAATAATAAAAATAATTAATTAATAATAAATTTTAAAAAAACCAAACAAATAAAAAATACGTAGAACCAAGTTATGAGTCAGGGGTTTTAAGTAATATCTAATAACTGCCTTTTACCAGCTCAGGCCTTTTGTCTGTTTCTGTTTGTCAACATCCTGTCTCCTAGGGTTCAATTTATTTGAGGGACATATAGGGCACCTGGTCAAAGAATAACTTTTCTTTCCTTGCATCTGGCCTCCCAGCCCAAGGCTCCCTCCCTTTGTCACCCCAGTGCCCTGGCATCTGGGTTTCTTTTTGTTTTATAGGTAGTTCTATATGGTTTAAACAATGTGAAGGGTATAAGTAGTGCTATTCTATACAAAGACCTGATTTTTAGTCAATAATACTCTCTGGTTCACAGTACTAGAAGTGTATACCTTTTTGTATTCACAAAATGTCTGAGCATGTAGCTGTATAAAATATAAATAGTTGGGTATGGCACCACATTTGCATCTAGTAGATGAAACCATTAACAACGTACATTGTTGCAAAACCGGTAAGCGATTGAAAGGAAGGTGAAATTGAGAAGTAAAATGCCAAGGACAAGAATAAACAGTTGGGCCTACTTTTTAAATGAATGCCTACAAAATAAAATGCTGTATCACATGTGCTAAATGTACATCTAAAGTAATGTAAGAAAAAAAAGATGTTTGTAGTGTATAATTTTGTCCTGTCTTGCTGCAGGTAGACATTAAGCACATTTGTTTTGTGGAAGACGTGTTTTTTGCTATGCAAAAAGTTTTGCTTTAAAATAAAGTCTTTAGTTAATAAAATTCTGTTTATTCTGCTAACATTTGTGGTCCAAATCTTTTACTTTCCTTATGGTCTGGCTTTACTTATTACACATTCATTTGGGTTTGAATTCTGGGACTTAGGCTAGGGTCAGACTAACGCATTTTTTCACGGAAGACGCGATAGCGGTCATACGTTGCGCAATGTCGACTGTATTTTTTTGACGGAACTATAAAAAACAAATGGACATGATGTAGGCCAGACATGTGCAGCGTCTGACGTCTCGTAATCACACACACGCTGCTATGTCGACGCAGTACACTCGTGCGTTAGTACTAGCAGTTCCACGTTCTCGATAAAATGCTTGCGTTTGCGGCTTGCATTGCGCGGCCATACTTCGTATATTGGCCATCATTTGCTACTACTACGGCCGTAATAATATGCGGCTCAACGCACGCTCGCACCGCGTTCGTCTGACCCCAGCCTTAATAATTTAATGTGTTTTTTTTTTCTCTTTTCTTTATAATTGGATAATATGGGACCCAGTCATGCTGCTAGTAGGTTTAATTTAAAGGGATACGCTACACACACCGATCTCTAGTGTTTTAAAGTAGTCAGGCTGTGTGGAATGTCACCCTTTTCCAGCCCTCTTTGGTATAAAACACTGTGAAGCGGAGGAATTTCCTCCCTCACACACGCCGGGCAACCTGGGTTTTGATTTTTTTTGGCTATGGGTCGCTGATGTCAGGACTCCTGCAGAAGCAGACGGAGTGCTGCTGCACCTGTGAATGCAGCTGCAATCAGTCATTCTACACTGGCATCAAGGACCTTGCGAACAAAAGGTTTGCAGGTTACAAGTCATGAACAACTTGTGTAAATTGCTTATGTATGCAAATTACATAAAATGCTTCAGGGTCTTTCCAGATCAAATCAACCAATGCATATTAAACCTTAATGTCGTGGATTTGGTTCATTTCTGGAACATTTGTACCTTTTACAATGAGATGTTTAAAAAAAATTAAAAATTTTGTCCACCTGTTTGATATTGAACTTTCAAAATTGCCTAAAGCAAAATTTCACTAGCCAACATAACTTCAAATGCAGTTTACGAGATACCTATGATAGCTAAATTAATAGGGATTTCATTTGACATAAAACATCAGTTGTAAAAATTCCCTTTTTTTTTTTAAAAAAAAATCTTTTAGATTTTTCGGGAAAAAATTATATTTTTTAAAAAAATTCTAATTCGCACTTAAAGGTATGTCTTGTAGCCAGTCAGTCTAATTTTCAAGATGGTATCATACAAAAATGTATTTCTTGTTTGTAGTGACAAGGAATTAAACTCCTCAAGCCCGTTTTTCTGCAATTTGTTGATAAAATTTATGTTGAAAACTGGAATGAATAAACCATTTATAACAGGATTTTTACAGAAAGTGAGAGGTATGTAGATAGGGCAGCCGATCTTGGTATAGGAACTGTGCAAAACCTGCAAGACAAGCCCTGACACGTTTGTCCCGGTTTTTTCATCTTCATTCCACCATTCCACCATTTTACCTTTCAGACAGCTTAGTTGTGGTCTGGCTCTCTGTGTGCGTTTTGATTCATTTGGTGTTTTTTCTTAAGTGTTGGTTTCTAGGACTTTTGTGACACTGCTTTATTAGTCATTAACAGGGTAATTCAAAGAGATCCGAATTGCTGGAGAAAGGTAACCGAACGCTGAAAATCAGCGTTCGGTTACCTTTCTTGGCCATTCGGCTATCCAGAGAGCAGACAATTCGCCAAATCCTGATGAATTGCCTGCACATACGGTGCCTGTTCGAGGGCAGTTAATCCCCATTAAAAAAAGCACTGCTTCGGCTATTCAGAGAACACAAACCAGCAGTGAAAGGTTCCCGGAATGCTCTGCCATTCGGCAGGTTTATTCAGGCGAATCCCATAGGCTTCAATGTTAAAAAAAATTCTGTTTTTAATTCAATATCTAATAAACCATTCCTTTATAAAATTCTGCAGTAGAGTCTCTTTTTTTATAGATTTTTATCGGATATTTTAAGCATTTTTCTGGATTTAAATTTTTTTTTTTTAAAAAAAAAATATCGGAATTTTTTTGTATCTGTAACAGCCCTTTTTATTATTCATTGGACCTCATATGTAAATTTCAGACATTTTCGCTCAGTACAGTGTTTCACTTTTCAAATATTAAAGCAAACTGTTTTGCTAACTTATTCACTGCCTTCGTCTGAGGTGTCTGCTTTTTCTGGCGGCTTCGCTGCGTGTGATCGGCTCCTGCTTGAGTTTTTCTGGCGTTTTCGACGGGTTAATCCAGATGTTTTTGCGGGTTTGCGGTGACCTTTCCCTGCAATTCGGCGACCCTGTGGTGCTTGCTGAATACACCGCAGGGTCGCCGAAATGGAATCTTCAACGAACCAAATTGAAGAGCACGAAAAAAGTCACCGAACGTGCAGTGACTTTTCGATTCTCTTTGAATTACCCTGTAACTGTTTTGATAAATTTTACATGCCAATCTGAAATATGGAGGAGAATAAGTGGTCAAACTGTTGCAGCCAATTTTTTTTTTTTAAGTTTTAAAAAGGGGACTGAGCTAGTAAAGTAACTGGACGGTTTCACTAGTGGAATCAAACCACACATGGAAGTATGTCCTTCATGCAGATTGCAGTAAGGAAAAAGGAACCCGTGTCAGATGGAAAACAATATACTTAAAGGAAATTCCTCCTGAGATTGAGATTCTGGGTCCTGTTCGTATTAAAGTTACTCCCGAACTTCAAGATGTAGATTGTAGGAACAGTTTTGTAGCATGTACCTATGACAACTCGTGGTGGGAGGGATGTGTTCTCTCAATTGATGCGGTAGAATATGAAGTCAAGCTATCCTTCTTACATCCAGCAGGACCATCATGCTATTATCTTAGGAAACCAGGTGTTCTCACCATGCCAGGAAACGTCATTCTTTGCAAACTGGAGCCAATTTCAGCTACAAGGAGAACATACCAGATAACCGTATTGGAGATGACAAAAGCATCCAACATGTTAGCCAAGAAAAAGAGGTTCTTTATCATTGGTTAGAATTTTTTTCTGTGAGGTAAATTTAATTCTTTCACTGCCAACAAGATAATTTAGTTTTTGTGATGGTTTTTACCTTGAAATCTGGACAGTCTACAAGACCTATACCTTTTTAAGTATGAAATGTTTCGAATAGTTTAAATTCAGTTTTTCTGAAAACGCAATTTTTTTTTTTTTAATTTGAATTTTTACAGTAGTGTCACGTTTCATATCAAACTCTATTCATAAGCTTTAAAATGACACACATGTCCCATGTGTGTAGCTATCAATGGCATTTGAAGTTATGGTGGCTAGTGAATGTTGGTTTTTTTTCTTTGAGCTTTTAAAATTGCCCAAAAGGAAATCTCAAACAGGTGGACAAAAAAATTAACCAAATCCATAACCTCAAGTTCCAAAATGAATTTTTCATTGGTTGATTTGACATGGATTGACCCTTCCTCAGTTCAGATGCCCATAGCTGATGAAGATGAGCAACGTGTCCCGAGAGAAGTTGAGTATTTACTGCTGAAATAAAAAATAAGTAGATGCTGAGGACAGAATTTGATTAAATAAGGTGGAGGAATTTTATTAGTTTTCCTTTTAAAATGAAACTGTAGGGGCCAGGTTTAAATTTCCTGCGATGTCCCATTAGGGAGTGGATATCTTCTCCCTTGAGATATCACAGACCCCTTGTTGGGTTACAATGCCTCAGCCTGCCCTCACGTGGGGTTGTCACTAGAAGAGAACTGCAGGGCTGCACGTTTGGCCCTCTGTGACATCACCAGCCTACAATCAGGCATGAGGAGTGAGTGGTGGGCTGTCCTTTAGGACCCACTCTGCTGCTCATAGCAATTTGTTGCATACCACGAACAGTGAGTAGCGAGCGCCAAGTGAAACTTTGAAAGGCAATTACTCCCTATATAGGTATTAAATCCCTTTCAGATGAGCCATTTTCCATAACTCCTTATCCTTTGTTATAGACCTCCTTATCTCGATTTTTCCATTGGAAAGCATTCATTTGCATATCAAAAGACCATTTTCACACCCTTTTAAAGCAAGATTAGTGTGTCCCCTTTGGAGAAGCAAAATCCCTTGTTTTATGTCTCTCCAAGCACCCTGGAGAGACCTAAAACCAGCTGCAAATAGCAGCCCTAAACCTCACTGTAAAGTTCAAATAGATTACAGCTGCCAGGGAGAGGGCAGAATACAGGGAGCACTCTGGGGTTCACTTGCTGCTGTACAGGGATAAGATTCAGGGGGTTATGACTGAAAATCCCTGTACAGGATAAAAGGTTACTGTAATCTCCATATGCAGCCATTATGACACCTCATATTCTATTGGTAGTTTTGAAAGCTGCATTGCTAATCTCTACAAACCACCATGAGGAGGAGATCTAGCCATTTTTATTTATCTTTCACAGTTACTGTATCTAGCACAAAGGTCTTTTCTGCCTGTATGATTATAATGCAGACTCCCAGTTCATATTGTGTAAGCTAAAGGACACCATCTAGAGCTCGGAATCTTACATTTCAACAATATTTCTGTAAAGTATAAACTAATGCAAGAAAAAATAAACTCGCAAATTAACATTACATTTTTATAACTTTCTGTACAAAACGTCTATTTTACCCTGTATTTGTTAGCTTCACATCCCCTGTTTTAAATAACTGTTCTAACCGTTTTTTTTCTTTTCTTCCAACAAAATCATTTGGTAATGAAGGGGGTTAATTATTTGATCTTATTAACCATCTTGGTCTGAAAACTATCCCAATGCTTTGCATTTCTCCTTTCCATTCCTTTTTAGTTTTTAATTTTTTTCCCTTCTCGTTTTTTTCCCCTGATACTTTCTGTACTTGCTCATGCAAATGCCACCATTACTCTCCATGTTCCGTTTACATATACTTTACTGTTGTTTTTCATTATCGTTTCATGATCGTTCATCATACTCGACCACAAAATGGATGGTAGAAATTGCAAACGTTTTTCTCGTACTTTGCATTATTTAGCCTTTTTTTGACGTTGATTATTTTGCAGTGACGTGCAAAATGAAATCACTCCTTTCTATGGTGCATTTTAAACCTGTTCATCTTATCTACATACCACACCTAAAAAAGACATGCCAATGTTTTTTTTTTATCTTGGCGTTTGGAAACAAATTTCTATGCAACATTACATCATCTTGTTATTTAATCGTATGTCAATTCGACAGAGCAGGAGAAATGAAAAATAAAACCCTGCAGAAAACGCATTCGGGATCTAGATGCTGGCTGGTCAAAACAAAAAACCTGACTACCGTTTCAACCATCATGACACACAGGACATACTTGAACGAGAGAAATCTCAATATATCCTTCCTGGTAAAATGCTTTCTAAAAAAAAAAAAAAAAATACATATGGTTGCATACATGGATACACACTAGATTTATTTTGCGAAGTTCATAAGAGGATGCTGTATATTGTCTCCTGTATAGCATTTATGAAGCAATATCTGAAAGGAAGAACTCCCTCCTGATCATATCAACAGTAATCTCTCAACCATTATTCTTCATTAAAAAGGCAAAATAATAAAATGAAGAGTGGAGATGATCTCTAGGAACAGCTATTTAAGAACAAATTGGACATAGCAACTGAAGCACGCGTTGAATTTGTCAGAACTGTATTTTTCCCAGTTTCACGACTTCTTCGTGTCTCCAGTAGGCCGGTCCACCAACTCTGCTGCCAGATGGTAGCGTCTTCCTGAATGGACATGACTATGTCTGCGATGAACACAACCTAGAAGCAACACCTTGTTTTGACGCAAGTTCTCCTATGATCACATTCTTGATGCACATAGTAGTTTGAGGATGGACGCAATGATGAAGACTCCAAAGACCTGGCATATTATTCCTTTTTGTAACCTATTGATCCTTGCCTAGTAATCTGAAGAAAGGTGGGGCTTCCCAGGTGCCACATGGGAAATTTTGACCTATAAAAACCGTGAAGACCAAAGTGCTTGGTTATGTTGCCACTTGCTGCACATCTTTTTGGCATGGTCTTTTGGTCCCTGTTCCTGACTTTCCCTTAGTTGACCTTCTGGTCTGTGACTTTTATGTCACTGCTGCCACCTGCCACGGCCTCTTGGCTTTGATTGTGGCTTTTCATCTCATTGGGTTGATATACTTTGTGTTTTGCTGACCATGCACTGCTTCCATTTTTATGTGTTCCGATCAAGCTTCATATTCTCTCTGTCCAGTGAACCTGGTTTCTGCGGAAGTATGTTTGCAACAGTTCCACCTGCATTTGGTACTTCTGGTCTACCAACCTGTTCTAAAGCATGACCTAATAACCAATCCAACGAATGAGCACGCAGGCACATCCGATGTTATTGCCGTACTGACTCAACAAGTGTCCGTCCTGGCACAGAATGTTCAAGAGCTGCAAGTGGGCCAATCTGTTGTGCTACAGAGAGAAAGACGTGTGGTGGAAACTTCATTTCATCCACCATGTTAATCTCTTCTAGTACCTACAGATCATGCCACCAGTATTCCTTATTCTCCAGAACCGTCAATACCTTTTGCGCGTGAGGTTTTCAACAAGTGTATTGCACATCCATTATGGCATTTTAGCTCTTTTCTCTCCTACACTCTATCTATGACCTGGACTTTGTTAAGGTGCGCACTGTCATATCCCTTCTGACAGGATGACCACAGAACTGGACTTGTGAACTTTTCCATTACAATAATCTTTTGCTTGAGACCTGGGGATCCTCCATTCTTGCTTTTGGATGTGCTATATGATGAGCCCCTACAGTCTTTCTCAGCTTGCTCTACCCTCTGAACGCTCTGACAAGGCCATTGCCCAATACAAGAGTATATTACATGTTCCTCAAGATTGCTAATACTAAATTGATAAACCAGTTCTTTATTGGTTTATCAGACTTTGAGTTGACATACTGGTTTATTTAATTCCCTGGAGGAACTTGAAACATCAATGACTCCACTAGACTGTTTTAGAGAACAAAGGTAGGAATTCCTGTCCTCTTCTCTACCATTCCCTAATCTATTCACATAGGCCAGAGCACCTCCAGCCGCCTCTGTTTCACTTAAAACTAGTAAAGTGGTAGTCATGCAAACTGTCTTTCATGGATCCATATCCAATGCATCGGAGCCAGTCCACAAGAGTGTAGGTTCTATGTACAATCAGGCCAGGCACTCACTGTCCCTCACTTCTGGTGGCATGCCACCTAAACTGTCCTGTGAATAGAGATAATGCTTCAATATTTACCCACCCTATGTTATCATTTGGATGTTTCTCAGGAAGGGATCTGATAAGTTTCTTCCTAGAAAGTCTTCTAATTGCCACATTCACTTCCTGTAGCTGTATTTATCCCCTCACCTATCTGGAACATTGGTATTTAAATGAATACTACCACCGAAAAATGAATTGCCCTTATTTTGTTTATTTTATGTTGCTGATATCTTACATGTGTTTTGTTTTTCACTTTTATGTGTCATTGGGTGAATCCATTGTGTGGTCTTTTGTGTTGTAAACTGCACACTGTATCTTTTTATTTTTATTGCCTGCTCCTCACTGTGTGGCTTTCGCTGTAGAATGGAGTCTATGGGTCAGGCAGCTGACTTGCATCGTTGTATTGTGTGGAGTGTATTCAAAGGACATCACAGTAGTAAATTAGAACTCTATTAAGCTCCCAGTCTTATCTAAACCGTCACTCCTCCAGCCCACAGACTGATAAATACTATAGAAGCTAAACCACAGCAGTAAATTAAAACCTCTGCATGGCTTTTGCTAAATGTTGTATCATTGGGAAAAATCCACAAAATGGAATTGGGAGATCCAAAAAATGTTTTTCCTTTTTACATGCACTTAAAACAAAAGCCACATGTGGTTTTGTTTGTAATGCTAAATAATCCAGTTACAGTTTATGTAAGTGGTAGTGTCCTTTTTAAAGGACTATGTTGAGGAAAACCTAGCTAATGGCTTTATACCCTGTCTACCTTCTATGCTTGTGCCAATTTTTTTTTCTTCTTCAAAACAAGGATAGTGGAATGTCGGGCTCTCATCGTGATAACCATCAAAAACAGATTATTTACCCTGAATCCCTGAGCTCATGGGAAGAGTTTAAGATGCTTACATCTTTACAAAGTGGAGTGCATATAATCATGTATGCCAGTGAAAAGGGGACAAATAGAAAATTGCTTTTCCATACCATAACCATCACTTTGAGTATTGGGTTAAGCATTTTGAGCTCTGCAATACCTGGTTACCTCCATTTTCTCAGATGTGTTTCAGGATTTACTAGATACTTCTCTAGGATTTTACCTGGATGACATCCTTGTGTTCTCCATCTGCAGAGACCACGTTAACCATGGAAAATTGTGCTGTCAAGACTGGCTTTGATGAATGGAAAACTAGGACAATGTGTGTCTGAAGGAAAGTTCGTTGAATTTTTGGGATTTATGTTCTGGCCAAACCATGATGGACCTTAAGAAAATAACTGCTAACAGTTAAGTGACCTGTATCCTTGTAAACGAATGGTACAGCAAATTTTTACAGGCTGTTTATCAGACTTTTTGAAATATTTGTGTTCCCACTAAACTTCCTCTAGTCTCCAGAAACACAACAAGCATTTGACCTCCTCCAAAAGTGCATCTAAATATCTATAATAAAACAACCTGCGATCGCTCAACCCTTCTTGGAAATTAACTCTTCAAAGAGAACACTTAGGGTAGTCCTCTCTCGAAGGAAGAAAAACAACATTTAACCGCTGGTGGGTTTTTTTTTTTCTTCAAAAAACTAACTAATGGAACAAAACTACAATATGGCTGAAAGAGAGCTCTTGGCCATTAAGTGTACCTTTTTAGAGTGGTGTCACCTGCTTGAAACTAAGCGTTCACTGATCACCCTCTACACTCACCATGGTAACTCTTGAGTACCTTCCGTCAGCCCACAATCTCCTATACAGAATGCGTAAAGCTGACTCTATAGACTCCACAATTTTCTCTGAAACTAGTATAAATTTGTGTCACTTCCTGCATACCCATCCTTCCTTACCAGACCATATTACAACTCTCACTCCACTCTAGGACCTTTCCTAAAGGACGACCAAACCTAGAGACATCTTGAGCCCTGTCATGACCCTCCCCTTTCTGGACACAGGCTTAAAGAAAACACAAGACTTGATTCAAATATTATTCTTGTAGCTGACAGTGCCACGGGACATGTCCTGTGTCCTTTCCTCACTGTTTTGCACCAGGACTAAACACCTGACCTATGGATTTTTCCCAGCCTCTAAATATATGTAGACTTATCACCTTCTCACTATTCTAGTAATAGTGGATAGATGGCACCAAAATAACTCCATTCCTCCTCCAAGCCTACCTTTCTCGAGTCTTGGTCTCTGTTTATTAAACACATTTTTAGGCTTCATTGAATCCCCAAAGTCACCAGAAAAGACGAGCCATTAAGAGGAGCTCTTGTGGTTCCTAGCTATGGTAAACCTACATCTCATGTGCCCATCTAAGCAGCAAGGCCGTCTCTTCTGAATTCCAGCAGTCATCAAATCTGTTGCCATGCGCCTCCAACATTTTTATCATATAAGGTCTCCACATGTTGCTCCTGGAGCCATCTAGGGACAAGACTTTTTAGATGAGCACTAACTCTCCACCTCCCATACTAGTGGGTGCTATAGGAGCATGAGATACAAAACCTTTTTGGCTTCTCTCTGCCATTGCAGACCCATCAGATACAAGATCCACTGGAAAGGATATGGCTTGAAGACCAATCATGGGAACTTGTTGAATACACCCATGTGCCTGCTATGGTTCACTTGATCTGCATGCACCTTTTATGCCCTAGGGTGCGGCTCTGTTGTGACTGCAGGGAACAACTTTCGCCTGGTGTCCTTGTGTCTCCAGTAGGCAGGTCCACTATCCACACTAGCAGTTGATAGCATCCTCCTGAATTAATGCAACTGCATCCATGACTGATACATGACTTGGAAGCAAATTTGACTTTGGTGCCCGTACCAGCAGGTTTGACACAACTACCTCATTGTCACAGGTATGAAGCAAGTCCAGCCAAAGCTCTTGAATGGCACCATTCCTTTCACGTGACCTATTGATCCCTACCTATGCCTCGCTTATTTCTTCTGGACGATTGTATTTCGCACTGACCACATAGGGACCTTGATGTATAAACGCTCCGAAGACCACCGATGCAGTTCCTGCTTATTGGGGTGGTCCACTGTTTTTAGCTTCCAAGGTTCAGGTAATGGTAATTATAGATCTGCATATTGTGTGCATTTTTGTGGTTGGTGTGTAATCCTACTGTGGTAATATAAATTGAAATTATATACCACTGTAATTTTATACATTGATTTTTTTTTCTCTCGAATTGTTGAGTGCCCACTCAATTATACAAACGTGTGCCCTCTTTGATGTCCAACAAGCTTGTTCTTATATCCCTGTCTCTGCAGAGGCATAGGTTTGCAAGGCTATGTCTTCTACCTTCACATATGGTGCTTTTGGTCTACCAACCAGTTATAATCCATAACTGTACACTGGCTGCAGCTTTAATCCAACGTGGAAATGTAGTCACAATATAAAGACAAATCAAAAGACTTGCCATGTTGAAAAATTTGTTTTCCTGTACTGTTGTGTGGGATACATGGGTAAACTGGATTTTGTAAGCGCTGGATCGAAGAATGGAAATCTGCAGTTGGATCCTGGTACTATGACAAAGCAACCTTATGGCAATTGTTGAGCTAGTGTGTTGAATGGATAAAACTAATCTATGTTTGCAATTGCGAAGAAAAAAGCATAAGCACTTCTGATTTAAATGATAGAATGAGGAATACGATATCCAAAGTAAATTTGCTATTTTGAACGGTGTATTTGGATGAAAGACATTGAACACATTCTGTGCCATGTTCAGCAAGCGCAGAACTATGATTATCACTTTTTTTTTTTTTGAAGACCCTATACTAGGCTTTTGTACGTGTTAAGAAGTTACCCCAACCGTGCCAAGCGATCAACTCTTGGGGGTTATGCAACTATTGTGAACTTCGGCTGTCCACAGCAGGTGAAGTTACTGCAAATAACGAACAACTGTACGCTGTCCTTGCATTAAAAGCGTGAACTACGTCAATTCTTTGTTTTTCTCTTTTCTTCTTAAACAACTGTGAATATACTTTGGTGATTTTTACAGTGGCGATCTCTGTATGACTTTTGTCTGAAACCTACAAAAGAAACAATGCCAACAGAAAATGTCAACTGAATCACTGCTGAAAACTACACTGAAATCTGTTAAATTCCTTCTTCAGTAACTACGGTGGAAAACCCATTGACCACTACACTGAGAAGTATGCTGGAAGACCTTCTACAGATACTACAGTGGGAAGAACCGTGACATGTACGGCAAGATACTGTGGCAGTTGCCTAAATAGTCAAATCACTAGTTTGGCCATACTTGCTCCTATGTTGCCAGTGTAACATAACTTTTCTTTCAATGAAAGCATTGTGGTTAGTGAACAACCACCCACCCCCCACCTCCGGAGTAAAACAGTGCTATTTTAATCTCTACTATATTCTGCTATACTTCTGTAGAGGAGATGACTAAGTGAATGAATGCATTCGTATCCTGCCAAAAGCATTTAGGTTGCTGATGGTGTGGAACATTGTCATTTGTTCCGTTGTTCCTGTGTAGAGTGTGCCACTTGAACATACACTTTTTTCTATTTTGGAATCAAGTACCAGGTGTCTAGAATTAAAGTTCACCTAAAATGTAAAGTTCCAAGCACTGTACAGCAAAAACAACTTATCAGAATGTCCCCCAATTTGTAGTGCGTCTTAATGACACCATGGGAAGGACATTCATGCAAAAGAAAATGGTTCAGAATTTCACCTCCGGGAGCGTTTTACACTTTTATTTTGAACATTACAATGCTTTACAGTTCTGATATGGATAGTCACATTAAAACATGTTCAATATGCTGACCACATTATCTGTTACCAACTGAAATGGCAGAATAGCATGTTCCACTGTGGAACACAAGGTGTCCCTGGAAATGTTGCGCACGTGACGTGATATACCAGCTTTCAGATCTGCCAAGGTTGCAACTTTGTCCCACCAAACTCATTATCGGGGAATGTAATGGAATTTCCAGACTTGCATTGGGATTTTACGTAACTCGTATAATTGTCACGTTTGGGCTAACCGCCCAATGCAGATGGAAATACGCCTCATCTGTCCAGAGAAGGTTCCAGTGCCAATCTGGGTCAACCTCGATTCGAGCTAAGAGCTGTAGTGCAAAGGACTGTCCTTGAAGTGAAACAGGCAACAGCAGTTGTTGAACTGTAGACATTTTGTAGGATAGTACCAGAGAACGATGCGAAAACTTTTGTGGACTGTGGCAACAGGCTGGCCCATCGATTGTGCAACGTGCCGAACACTGACACTGGCCTTGACATTTAACATCCTGTCCTCTTCAACTTTGGACGCTACGTCCTCAACCACCTGTGAGACAACAGTCTTTCGTCCTGTTCCGCCTTTCACATTCAACGACCCTGTTTCTTCAAATTTCTGGTTCATTTTCTGTAACCCATTCAAATTGATTGGACTTCTTCAAAGACCTTTCAACAATCGAAACCTCCGCAAAGCTTCTGGAGCAGAATGTATTTTGGTGAAACCATTTCACATACCATAACAACCTACAAACGCCCCCCTGGTGCTGTAATTTTGATTTATATATTGCATGAATGCCCTTCCCAAGGCATTCTTAAGACGTACTATAAATTTGATGTCATTCAGATAAGTTGTTTTTGCTGTAGAGTGCTTGGAATAGCTGAACTTTAATTATAAACACCTAGTACATTAAGATATTACATACATGATGGAAGAAGATGTAGAGATGCACATGTAATACCCTGCATTCGAGACCTGAGGAAGTCCATATCACGCGGTTGTTCTAGAACTACTACTAGAGAGAAATGGCACGTGGAGACTTGCTTGTGTCCTAACAGTTTTGGCTACAATTAGTATGACAGATCATTTTGAATTTGTCCATTAGGTTGGCCATCACTGTCCTAAATGTCTTTACATACAAATGCTCATGACTCTTCCAATCTTTCCTTACTCCTGAATTTCACAAAGCACTCACACACAAAGCCTAAACCTATCTCTCTCTCTACCATCTGATGCAGTTGCAATTGACTTTGGTATCTGAGAGCTTTCATCATTTATGACCTATAGTTTTGTTTGCGAAGGCTGAATTAGAATCATTGGATATGTTCCTTTTTAGACCTTTTTAAGGCTTGATTCCATTGAACAAAAACCACACTCGCAGCGTGTACCGAGATGATTGTAGGAAGCAATCTATTGAACATAGAAAAAAGTAACTTCTTACTCTCAAGCCTATGCGATAACTAGGCTGCACTCTGCTCCTGATGATGCTGGTTTACACCAGGAAACGCGTTGAGCCAATAGAGATGTTCATTTAGTTCTTTGTTTTAGGGACCCTTTAATCCTTGCTCTGGAAACTGTGTTTTTTCTGGCTTGATAGAAATATTCCTTACCTACTGGGAGCGCTCCCAATTTAGGCTGGGGGCAGTCGAGCGTCATTGGAGAGCTGAAGGAATGTCCGTGAGAGTGGACGTTCCTTCCACTCGACGCTCGTCTGGCAACCTCGCTGAGCACACTTATTGCGCTCAGCGCTGCAAGACTCGATCCTTCTATGGAGAATCACGCTTTGCAGCTCTGTCAACACGCGTCCTAGCGCTTTGACAGAGGGCTGCAGCACGGCCGCTGATGCACATGCAATTTGTGCGTGCGCAAAAGCGCGTGGCTGTGCCCATCACAGCGTCTTGTCAGTACGGGCACAAATAGTGCGCTCGTCTGACGCCAGCCTTGGGCAACTATCTCCGTTTCAATGCACTGAGGTCAGGTTTTTTTTCCCGTTTAGTTTTCAAGCCTGCACTGTTCTTGATAGGGCTGTGTTTTTTCACTTTCCTATACCCACAGACCCTCGAAGGCCTGTTTCCATTCATTATATTTGATACTTGCAATGTTCCCACACTGCCTTTTATTCCCCATATCAGTCTCCAGGGAGGGTCCAGTATTGTGCTAGTATCTCCAATCTAGCACACTCCCAAGCTTGCTTTATGGCCTCTTTTTTGTAGTGGCCTTTATTTTACTTCTGTTCTCGCCTCTGCTGAGACATGTAAACGTTAGGTATGTCCTAGGTAAGCACTGCGACTATGTCTGTCTGCCTACCTACAGCAATACAGCTACTGAATTTCTGATTAAAAGCGAAGTTTTATTTAATTTTTTTGGCTCCACTATCTTTTTCAATTGGATCCATTGAAGCTGTAATAATTTTTGAGTGACACATTAATGGCACCAATTGTAAATACGTGTGACTCCCTACTATTCAAAGTCCAGGCATAACTCTTTTATGGCATGTTACTGAGCATTTTCACTTCCTATACTTTCTGTAGGATGTGCAAAGGTTGTGGTAATGCTCAGTCGCTTATTAAAGTCTACGGGGAAAACCAATTATTTGCTCCTAAGATAAGGCGTTAAGGGATTTTACAATTACAAGATCGGGTAACATTGGGGGGGGGGTACAACGTAGTTTGTAACCTCTAGTTTGTCATGTAGAGGTGTGTGCGTTCTGCTGCCTCCTCTCACCATTAATGAGGGTAAACAAAAATATATGTAGTTGTTTGTGTCTTTCCATAATACTGTGTGATCCCGCAAGATCATTCACAGGATCTTATACTAAGCTCACCCGACTCCATGACACCATGTCGGACTCCAGGAGGAGAGCATACTAATGGTGGGCCAAATTTATGTTTGTTACTCAACTAATAGCCAGGCCAAGCCAGAATAAAAACCTGATTGTGCTAAGGTTACATTCTCTATCCTTCTCATATGTTGTGCCTTTCATTTGACTATTCAGAATCTAATTTGTAATGGTTAATATTTCCACCCAAGATCTTTGACTTTTCATGAAGACCATAGTCATTTACTTTTGAGGGGTAGGAGTCTATATGTGTGGGGTAAGAATTTTGTATGTGGGGTGGCTATGGGGGTTATTCAAAGAGATCTGAATTGTGGCCGAAAAGTAACCGAACACTGAAATTCAGTGTACGGTTACCTTTCCTGCCCATTCGGCTATTTAGAGAGCAGGCAGTTCGCCAAATTGGCGAATTGCCTGCACATATGGTGCCTGTTCGTTGCCTGTTTGAGGGCAGTGAAATCCCCCATAGAGAAGCAATGCTTAGTCTATTCAAAGAACACCAAACATCAGGGAAAACTTGCCAAAATGCCCTGCTATTCGGTGGTTTCATTCGGCATTATTATTCAGACGAATCCCATAGGCTTCAATGTTAAAGATATTCCCGTTTTAATGCAATATGTAAGAAAAGATTTAATATTATATTCTGCAGTAAAATGTCTCTTTATTTATAGATTTTTTTAGGATCTGTTAGGAACAATTTTTTGCCAGAAAAATGCCTTTTTTTTTTTAAAACATATTTTCGTTTTACTGTAACTGCTTTTTTATTATCATTCATTGGATGTTATATGTAAATTCCAGGCATTTTCGTTCAGTAGTTTTTTTACAAACAGCGTTTCAGTTTTCAAACTTTCAAGCGTACTGTTTTTTTTTCCCCCACCTCATACGTCAGCGTGTCGGGTTTTTACGGTGGCTGCTCTGCGCTGTGATCGGCGGCTAGTCGGGTTTGTCCGGCGTGCTCGGCGGGGTTAATCCAGCTGTTTCTGCGGGTTTCGGTGAGTGTTCGTCGGGTTTGTGGCTGGTTTTCCCTACTGTTCGGCGGCCCTGTGGTGCTTGCTGAATAAACAGCAGGGTCGGGTAACTAGAATCGCCGAATTGCAAGGAACGAAAAGTCACCGAAGGTGCGGTGACTTTTCGGTTCTCTTTGAATAACACTGTATGTGTTTGAGAGTTGTATAAGGTGGGTGTTGTGTTGAGGAAATATTTGTGCACTAGCCAAGCAGCATTGCAAGGCATTACCAGACACCTAAAGGTGTATAATGTAGACTACAGTGTAGGGATAGACTGATATAAAGAAAATTACTGATATCGGTATCGGCATTTTATTTGCCGATATTTGGACAAGTTGTTTCACTGTAGCTGCGAGACGAAAGATTCCACAGAACTGTGCGAATCCGGGCGGATGGGAGGCACATCTGCAAACTGCTGTAAGTCCTACACCGTTCACCTGAGTTGGATGTACATACCCTCAAATTAAAGCTGACAGTCTGCAGTTAAAGCACATTCTGTTTGTTTCATTCCAACTCCATTGTGGTGGTGTATAGAGTCAAAGATGTTAGAATTGTGTCAATGTCCCTATATTTCTGGACCTGATTGTATAAGAACAAAATTTTTCCATAAAGTGAGATCTTTCATGTGTTTAGTAGGGTTTTCTATGGAAAGGACACGACTTCCCAAAATGGACGCTACCAAAAGACCCTCCAATTTGGACACTTCCGATTTGACACCTCGCATCGATTTCGGAGCTATCAAAAATTTCAAGACCAGTTGAAAACTTTCAATTGCTTCTGAATTAGTGTTTTAAATTCATCTGCATGAAAATAAAAAATCAAGTTTTGCCGTGATCGTCGTGTTTTAGGGTTAGTTTAACCTAGCTTTCTCCTGATTTTGCTTAATTTTTGTGACAACAGCTTCTGTTCTATCTTTTGACACCTATTGCACTCATTTAAAAAAAAAAAAAAGTTGCATTAAATTAAGCTGAATTTAAACCTAAGCCTAAACCGAGCACAAATGGTAAACCCAATCCTAAATATAACCCTAATCCTAAAATTATCCCTTATCCTAATTACAAATCACAACCCTAATTTCGGGATCCACCGATTTTACCACTGTATTAAGACCAAGTACAAGTACCAATACTTTTTTCAGGTACTCGCTGATACGAGTACCGATATTTATATTAAATGTTGTGACCGTTTTCAAATAAATAATTTAGGATTTTTGCTGAAAACCTGTAAAGTTTGTTAATATTGAAATGTATGGCCAGACGCCCCATTTACCTACTGCACAGGCCTGCACATACCCTGACCACACACACCAGACCTCACCTCGCACATGCCCCACAGAGACCTCCGATACATGTATACACCAGACCTCCAATACATGTATGCCCCACACAGACCTCACTGCTAGCAGATGCATTAAGAGCATCCCTCTAGCATTCCCCTCCAGCTGTCCTCGTGGTCTGAGCGCCGGCTGGCCATGTCACGTGGTCCTCCGAGCAGTCGCCGGGCTGTGATGCAGTCTCCAGCCCTGATCTCGTGATCACCAGTATTTTGCCGAAAGCCTGTCCAATTTATATTAATATTGAAAATGTATGGCAGACACTCAATTTACCTACTGCACAGCCTGCACACAGCCTGACCAGACACCACCTCAGATACATTCATACTCACAGACCTCCGATGCATGAATACCCGCAAACACCGAGGCTGCTGGCAGAATGCATTAAAAGCATTACGCCAGTATTCCACGCCGGCTTGTGAAGGCTGTGACGAGCTCTCGCTAGATATTGTAGAGGTCACGAGATCTCGCAAACCCCGTGAGATCTCGCAGCCGGATGCCACGCCCACGTCACAGCCTGGTGGCCGCTCAGTGCAGAGCAGCCAGCCGGAGGGGAATGCTGGCAGAATGTTCTTAATGCATTCTGATAGCAGCCCCTCGGATACTGGCTAGCATCTTGGTATCGGGGCATTTGCACGAGTACAAAGTGCTCAGGGCAAATGCCGGTGTCTGTACCGATACTAGTATCGGTGCATCCCCGCCTTAAATGCCTTACCCTAAACCAAGCATAAATAGTAATCTAATTCTAATAAAAATGATGGCTTCTGAAAACGATGCAATTGGGTAGAAAAGTTTTTCGACTGCTCCCTTAAAAACACTATCAAAAATTATGGCAGACATTGAATTCGGAAGAATACGAACTGGAGTGGCTTTTTTTCCCCCTTAAATTCTGGATGATTTTTATCATGCCCTTTTTGGATGTGCCAGGGGGTGGTGACCTTTCTAAAGGATACAGTTTAACATCTGGATCTAAATTAACTTTCTTATAGGAGATAATACTTTACATCCAAAAGCGTAGATCTTGTGAAGAGGTGTGCCCCCCCCTTTTTATTAAGTCCTATGTTTCCTGACTCCATTGCATGCAACTGCCCATCAGATATTTGTTTTGTAGATGTTGCATCACCATAGCAAAGTTCGACAAAACAACCTAGAGGATTAATAAACTACTCCTAAATAAACAACCATTTATTAAGATATTTTACCTGTATAAGGCTCGCCGTCCACTGGCACCATATTGGTGCGATAATCCGATATCGTCTGAAGTCGTCCGACCGATCCTACAACATGCAGGTGAATCAGCCCTCTTCTTCTGCATCAGATGTTTTGTGATTACAACAGACTAGCGATCTTTCCAAATTATTTGGAATTATTGGATGATGCTGGGACGATCTGGTACAAGTTTACATGAAAAAGATGAATTTTATAGTTAAACCGCTGTGCTGAGGCAGGGAAATTGCCCCATTGAGAAGTGACTCCGTGCGAAGCTCATAGGATTCAATGTAAAAAATATTTTTGTTTTTATTCATCTTTTAAGCGTTTTATTACAAAAAACAAAAACATTTTTTTTAGTAATTTTTCTTGATTTTATTTTTAAAGCGAAATTTTGGCTTCAGAATTTTTATTTTTTTAAAGACTAGCAGGGTTATTCAGTTAAAGGTGAAAATCCGGAAAATTGGCCGGGGAAGAGAACAATCTAGACCAAATAGCCGATTTGGAAAGTGAGATAAATGGCAGAATTTCTCTGGTTTTGATGTAGAATTTTCACTTCTCCGGTCATTCTCCTGAATTTCACCTCTCTTTGAAAAGACCCTTTGGTTTCTTTTTTCTCTCGCGGAATATGTTTTTATTTTTATTCCCTCTTTGAGCAGGCTGCATTCAGCGTTGCTGTCCCTGGTGCTGAAACCTATCCCAGCACCAAAGACGGGTTAACCCCCCCCCTCCCCACAGCCTGGTGAGTCCCCGCTTCGGCTGCGCTCGACGGGCTGTCCTTGGTCCTGAAACTCTGTTTTTCGTTTTCTTAATTTACTTTTTCCCTTCATTTTTTTCCATTCGGTGACCTGTCCATCGGCCGATCTGGGTTGTCCAGACGCTTCCAGTGGACGACCCTGATCGACAGACGGTGTTGTTGACTACAATGCCAGTGTACAACCAGCCTCCGCTCTATTCCAGACAGTACGTGTTTATGTCTTTTGCTAGAATGTTATTGAATATCAAACTCCTGTAACATTTAGCTGACTTACAAACATACACACGCCTGATGCATTACAGACAATATTTCCTTTAAAACCTACATCGTGATTTCTACAACAGATTAGTTTGGTTTTCAAATGGCTCATTTTAAGTTTATTTTTTGCTACAATTAGCTGTTTCGTCTATGTCTTCCAGTTGCCATGATTTCTCTCCCTGTATAGTGCTCCCCACGTCATCCTATTTTCTTTTATACCATACCATACCATACCATACCATACCATACCATTTCATTTTGCATTATCCTCAGTTTCTACAAAACTATAGGGGTTATTCACAAAGGACCGAAGGACACCGAATGGTGAATTTCACTGCACCATGCAATTTCGGGGAAGTTAATCTATTCATTAAATTGGCATTTCACCAAATACTGGTGTATTGACTGTCTATTACGGTGCATTTCGGTGATAGAGAAGTAATGGCAAACTATTCAGAGTACACCGTGTCGGCACAATGTCCTGATTTTTGGTGTCTGCCAGAATTAAACTGGCAAATCCCATAGGTTTCCATTTAAAAAAGAATACTTTGAAAACTAAAACATTTTCCTTTTTAGCAAAAAGTCTTTTTTTTTTTTTTTTTTTTTTTTTTAAACACATTTTAATACATTTTTATTGGTTTGAACACCTATTAGAATAGGAGGGTTCGGTTTTTTTATTATTTATTTTTATTTTTTTAAGTTTGGATTTCGCCAATGCCAGTTCGCAGGACTTCGGTGACGTTCTCCAACTTTTTCGCAGAGCATCAACGGCTCCATCTTTGCCGCACGTCAATGACCATCCAGCGAATAGTGAATTCACTGTAGTTTTGGCAAAACGGAATCGCTGAAAGTGTAAAGCACTGAAATTTCGTGCTTTGTGAATAATAGGGATGCATAGATATCAATGCTAGTGTCGGTGCTGATACCGGCATTTGCACAAGGACTTGGTACTCGTGCAAATGCCCCGATACCGCTGCCGATACCCGGAGGCCAGTATCCGAGGGGCTGGGGCTGCTGGCAGAATGCATTAACCGCATTCCGCCAGCATTCCCCTCCGGCTGGCTACTTTGCACTGAGCGGCCGCCGGGCTGTGACATGGCCTCCGGCCACTCACTTGCGAGATCTCACAGGGTGCGCAACATCTCGTGACCTCTACAATATCTAGTGAGAGCGCATCACAGCCTGCACAAGCCGACCAGCCGGAGGGGAATACTGTTGGAATGCTATTAATGCATTCTGCCAGCAGCCCCAGTGTTTGTGGGTATTCACGCATCTGAGGTCTGTGAGTATACATGTATCTGAGTTTGTGTCTGTGGTCAGTGTGTGCAGGCTGTGCAGTGGGTAAACAGGGTGTCTGGCTATACATTTTCAATATCAACATAAATTGGACAGACTTTCAGCAAAATCCTAAATTATTTATTGCAAAGTATCGGTGAGTACCTGGCGAAAAAAGTACTGGTACTCGTACTCTGTCTCAGTACACATATATCCTGGTAGCTTCAGCACTTTGGTCAGTGAAAAATAATATTACTTTAGTAAAAAAAACAATTATTTGGTATCTTGGTACTCCCGCCTCATATGCCCCACCTCTAATAATAAATCTTACCTCACGCCCCCGATACATGAAATCTTACCTTATCCTAAGTTCACAAGAGCAGGGCCCTTGAATCCATCTGTACCAGTGTAAATTTTATATTTTGAAATATGAGGGAATATTGAGTGTGTACGTTTCCCTATTTTGGGACTGTTGTATTTTATATTTTTTGGAGTCCCAGGCGCAAATGTTTTCTTGCCTATTTAGGGATACTTTGGAATATGGGCTACCATTCATAATATGTTGCAGCTGAAGACCTATAATATGAAGACCAGGATGAAGCAGCAGAGACTCCGTTTTATATCACACTCTAGGCTACTAACCAGATATTTTCAATAGTCATGTGTGCGAGTCTAAACCAAACGCTGAACTGTGGGTCTAGATAAAAACTTATGAAAGCATTTGGCTTCACAATGCAACATAATCATGAGTGGATAACATGCAGGGTTATCAAATGAATCGTGTTTTCGTGGACGTACATTACTTCTTTGCTGCTGGGTAATACATGAAAAATGCCACCCTGCGGTGTGTTCAGTAAGGATACTATTTACCCTTTAAAGAAAGGATCCCACATAACCTACCCATTTCATCGTCCTCCTGAAGAAAAGGCATTAGTCCTGGAAAGCTTGGGCAATTCTGAAAGTACCCTGAAATGTAACACAGGAGGAAACCGCAGTGTAACTAAAGAATGAAATTAATTGCCCGACACGTGTCTGCGTGGTGTCTATGTTCAAATTTGTTGATAACACCTCATTAGACATTTTAAGCCTTTTATTAGTTATCTTCTCTTATTCATCTCCAATATATTCATGGTCATCACATTTTCCACTTGGGCATCCAGTAACTTGAAGTTAAGTTTGGCATTGCAAATTCTTTTTTTTTTTTTTTTTCTGGTCCCAAATATCCCAAATACATAATGAGATGCTAAGTACAAGTGGGATTTAATTGGGTTTAAAGTACCAAAATGGTATGTCACAGCAGCCATGTTTCCCTAGGTACACATCCCATATACATAAAGAGCTGCACTTTGAATTATTCCTTAACCCTTTCACTACCAAGTAATTTTCCCAAAAAAACATTGTCCGGAACTAGTGTTTTTTTGAAAAATCATTTTTAATTAATAATACTCTTTAAAGACATTAAAAAAAATACTCCCAATGATTTTTACTGTCCTAACATAATTGGCCAGTACATGATGCCATCTACTGAACCAAATTGAGTTACAGTTGCTGTTCTGTTTTTTTACTGCAACACTGTATCAACTTGCTGAATGCCAATGGACATTCAGTTTGCTGACTCTACAGGTTTTTTTTTAACTCTGCGCATTATGCCCACAAGGCTAAGGCTAGGGTCAAACGAAAGCATTTTTACACGCGAACGTAAAAAAGTGCGTCCGAACGAATTGACGTATTTTTTCACGGAGTGCGCGAAAACGGTCATACGATGCGCATTTTTCGTGCGTGATTTTTTCAGATCGTCAATAAAACTCTTTTTGCGTCTGGACGTTATGTAGGCTGGACATTAGCAGTGTCTGACGTCTCCTAATCACGCAAACACGCCGCTATGCCGCAGCTGCGCACTCTGTACGTCAGTACTAGCGGTTCGGCATTCTCGAAAAAATGCGTTCGTTTTCCACTTGCGTTGCGCGGCCGGACTTTTGTGCGGCCGTACATCGTATATTGGCCGTCATTGCCCGTCATCTGCTGCTAGTGCGGCCGTAATTATGTGCGCCAGAACGCACGTTAAAAGTGCGCTGGTCTGACCCCAGCCTAAAACTTTGGGGCCATCTTCTGCAGCCCAAAAGCAAACAAAATTAATTTGCTTTTGGGCTGCAGAACAGCATACCAAGATATCTCGATATTGGGGCACCAGATGGTGCCTTTTGATATTGGTAGTGAAGGGGGTAATCTAATTATTTTAATTTTGAAAAATTAAAGCTCTGCTTCATATCCAAGTGACCCAGTAAAGTCATTGTGGACTTCCCAACGCAAGAATATGTACAACATGCATCTACTACATTTTAGTTCTATGCATCTAGGTGACTCTGTTTTTTCATTGTTTAACTTGGCTAAACCTCTAGGGCTCAGTGAGTACACAAGATTATATATAAAGAAAATATGTATAATTAGAAGACACTGCGGGACCAAACACATAATGGCTCATTAATTCTTAGCAACGCTTGTTAATGCTATACAACAAAGATCAGTTGTGATATAATGAGTCGAAATTCCTTTGTTGGGAGCCCCCACCTATTATGACATAGTGGGATTTATCCGCTAAACAGAATTGTGAGACATTAAAAAAAAAAGTGCTTTAAGAAAATTAGCTGCTTTGATTTAAGTAGGTTATTCAGGTACTGCTGGTGTTTGTCGAAGTTGCAAATATCGCCATTGTTGCCACTCCCAAAGACTCCTTAAATTGACAAGTTAAATGTAAAGAGTGACAGGAGAAGCTGCACTGATGAGCCTCTCCTGACGTTCTTAAAGGGCAACTACTGCCAAAAACTGAAATGTCCTTATTTTATGTTGCTGATATCTTGCATTCACTTTGTTTTTCTCTTGTATGTTTAGTTAAGAAAATATTTTACTCTGTGTATCACTGCCTGCATCCATCGTGTGTTTGTTAGTGTTGTAAACTGCCACTTGTATTTGTCTATCACTGTCTTAAATCATTGTATTGTGTGAAATGTATTTAAAGGACATCAACAGGGGGTAGAGTAGAAGTTTTTTTAAGCTCCCTGTCATATATCATTTAGCTGCCATCTCTTAGCCTGGTGAACAACAAACCTGCTGCCACCTTTATCTAAACAATCCCTCCTCCACCTCATTAACTGTTCAATAAGCAAGAGCCACAAAGCTTTTGGTAAATGTTGCATCATGGGAAAATACACAAAATGGAAACAACCTAAAAACTTAAATAAATTTTTCCTTTTTGCGTGCAATTACAGTTGCAAGAAAACGTATGTGAACCCTTTGGGATTACGTGGAGTTTTGCATGAATTGGTCATAAAATGTGCTCTGATCTTCATCTAAGTCACAACAGTTTGAAAAACACAGTCTGCTTAAAATAATACAACACAAACCTTATATTTTTTCATGTTTTTATTGAACAGACCATGTAAACATTCTCAGTGCAGGGTGGAAAAAGTATGTGAACCTTTGGACTTAATAACTGGTTGACCCTTCTTTGGCAGCAATAACCTCAACCAAACGTTTCCTGTAGTTGCAGATCAGACGTGCACAACGATCTGGAGTAATTTTGGACCACTCCTCTTCACAAAACGGTTTCAGTGTAGCAATATTCTTGGGATGTCTGGTGTGAATCGCTCTCTTAAGGTCATGCCACAGCTTTTCAATCGGGTTGAGGTCAGGACTCTGACTGGGCCACTCCAGAAGGCGTATTTTGTTTTGCTGAAGCCATTCTTTTGTTGAATTACTTGGATGCTTTGGGTCATTGTCCTGTTGCATCACCCATCCTCTGCGGAGCTTCAGTTGGCGGACAGATGGTCTTCCGTTTTCCTGCAAAATGTCTTGATAAACTCTGGAATTCATTTTTCCATCAATGACAACAATCCGTCCAGGCCCTGAGGCAGCAAAGCAGCCCCAAACCATGATGCTCCCTCCGCCATGTTTTACAGTGGGGATGAGGTTTTGATGTTGGGTGTGCTGTGCCTTTTTTTCTCCACACATAGTGTTGTGTGTTTTTTCCAAACCACTCAATTTTGGTTTCATCTGTCCACATAATATTTTGCCAGTAGTGCAGTGGAACATCCAGGTGCTCTTTTGCAAACTTCAAATGTGCTGCAATATTCTTTTTGGACAGCAATGGCTTCCTCCATGGTGTCCTCCCGTGTACTCCATTCTTGTTTAATATTTTCCTTATTGTAGATGTGTCAACAAAAATGTTAGCATGTGCCAGAGATTTCTGTAAGTCTTTAGCTGACACTCTAGGATTCTTCTTTACCTCATTATGCATTCTGCGCTGTGCTCTTGCAGCCATCTTTACAGGATGACCACGCCTAGGGAGAGTATCAACAGTGCTGAACTTTCTCCATTTGTAGACAGTCTGTCTTACCGTGGACACATGAACATCAAGGCTTTTGGAGATACTTTTGTAACCCTTTCCAGCTTCATGCAAGTCAACAATTCTTGATCGTAGGTCTTCTGAGAGCCCTTTTCTGCGAGGCATGGTTTACATCAGGCAGTGCTTCTTGAAACCAGTAAACCAAAAACTGGTGTGTGTTTTTAAAGGGCAGGACAGCTTTCAGCATCACATCCAATAATATCACACTGATTGGACTCAAGGTTGGCTCACTCCTGGCTCCAATTAGCTCTTGGAGAAGTCATTAGGCTAGGGGTTCACATACTTTTTCCACCCTGCACTGTGAAAGTTTACATGTTATGTTCAATAAACACATGAAAACATATAATGTTTTTGTTGTATTATTTTAAGCAGACTGCGTTTTTCAAATTGTTGTGACTTAGGCTAGGGTCAGACGAACGCATTTTTCACGTTGTCCGTGAAAAAGTGCGTTCGAACGAATGGACGTATTTTTTCACGGAATACGCGATAGCGGTCATACGATGCGCATTTTCGTCCGTGATTTTGTACGGATCATCAATAAAACCCTTTTGCGTCTGGACGTTATGTTGGCCGGACGTGTGCAGCGTCTGACGTCTCCCAATCACGCACACACGCCGCTATGCGGCCGCAGCGCACTCTGTACGTCAGTAGTAGCGGTTTGACGTTCTAGAAAAAATGCTTTCGTTTGCCACTTGCGTTGCACGGACGAACTTTCGTGCGGCCGTTCGTCGTATGTTCCCCGGCATTGGACGTCATTTGCTGCTAGCACGGCCGTGATTTCGTGCGGCTAAACGCACGTTAAAACTGCTTTCGTCTGACCTTAGCCTTAGATGAAGATCAGAGCACATTTTATGACCAATTCATGCAAAACTCCACGTAATCCCAAAGGGTTCACATACATTTTCTTGCAACTGTACATCAGACAAAGGAAAAAAAAACAACGGCACTGTGTGTTTTTATAATGTGCTTTTTTTTTTTTTTAATGCACAAGTAATCTAGTTACAGCTTAATGTAAGGGGTCGTGTCCCTTTTAACTTGGACTTGCTAGTGGTTTCCAGAATTGCAACACCATTAGATTCTGACGGTGATTGCAACTTCGACAACGCAAGGGATCCCTGAATGACCCTCTAAGAGTGAGATTAAATCCACAATTCAGTTTGATAAATCGTAATGTTAAATTGCAAATTCTTTCCATATTAACCTAACTGATTTTTGTTCTGATCTCCCTACAGATCAAAGGCAAAAATTATGACAAAGTTGAAAAGGTGAGTTCCCAAATGTCTTTTGTATTATTTACAGACTGTCATTTCCGTGTACGTGCGCTTATATCTGCTCATTAGTCTCATTTGCCCAGTGTTGCATTTTTATCTGAAATTTGCAAGGAAACGCTGTGTAAATGCGTTCCCTTTTATACAAGAGATTGCATGCATAAAGCGGACCTGGGCTGATTCTTAGTTATTTTCATACCTCCTCTGCTGCAAAAATCACCTGGCTGAGCGTATATCCAGCAGAAGACTCTAAGGCCCCGTTCACACCTCAGCGTTTTACAGCGCTTTCCTGCGTGCTGTAAAACGCTCAACCCCGGAGATCCCATGATTTCCTATGGGGCTGGTTCACACCTGGACGTTTTACAGCGCTCAGGAATGCGCTGTGAAACGTCCGACGCCCAAAGAAGTACGGGAGCTTCTTTGGGGCGTATAGCAGCGCGTTCGCGGCCATAGACATAGTCGCGAACGCGCTGCAATGCGCGTTCGTGTGTTTTTTCGTATGCGTGATACGCACGTAAAAAAAACGCGTATTGCGTACGTTTTGAAAAACACTGTGGTGTGAACCCAGCTTAAGGCCCCGTTCACACCTGGGCGTTTTACAGCGCGTTCCTGTGTGCTGTAAGACGCCTAAACACGGAAATCCCATGATTTCCTATGGGGCCTGTTCACACCTGGGCGTTTTACAGCGCGTACGAATGCGCTGTAAAACGTCCTACACCCAAAGAAATACAGGAACTTCTTTGGGGCGTATTGCAATGCATTCACGGCCATAGACTGCAGAGTAAACGTGCTGTAATGCGCAGTCCCACGTTTTTTTACGATTGCGTAATACGCGCGTCAAACAACGTGCAGGTGTGACAGCTTATGCCAAAGCCTTGCACGCCCTTTCATTTTGTTCGTGTGTCTTTACATATGTTCAGTTCGTATTTATTTCTTGTGCTTTTCTATATCTTTATATTACATAATGAGTATGACCAAAGTAAGCAGCGCTCCGCAATCTTTACACCGGGGGTCAGCAACGATGGCCTTCCAGATGCTTCAGAACTACATCTCCCATGATGCTCAGCCACTCATAAGGTTGGCTGAGTCTCATGGGAAATTTGGTTGCAAAACATCTGGAGGGCCAGCGTTGCTAACCCTTGCTTTACAGTGTGTCATTTGTAATAAAAGATTATACTGGCAGGACTTCACATGATGGTCCTGCTGGCTGCCAGGTTAATTTATGAGATTTTGACAGATCTGCGATATTTATGCATTGTGCTCTGACATCCATAAAGATGGAGACTCTTTTATATGAATATATTATGAATCTGACAGATACTTCTGTTAAACACCATGGGGGTTATTCAAAAGCGCTATAGTTTGCCCTTGTTGCAACAAGGATAAAGGTCAACAATCCTGACTTGGAAATTCAAACAGAAGCAAGGGAAGCTTCATTGAGGAAATGTCTCCTGCTGCTGTTTGAACCCCCTCCCCCCCCATGTGTATCACCATGGTTTGCAACAGTAAAAATACAGCCTGCATGTTTCCTGGCACAGTGTGTCACACTGTTACTGCGCTGCCTTTGCCAGAACCAACGTTTCTTTATTCTGTTTTGACATTTTTCTGTTTGTTGGTAAATAATTTTGCAGATAAGAGATTATTCACTAGGAATTAAAAATTTAGACCAAAGTAGCTGGATTTTTTCCACTCGTGACATTTATCCAATTTAGCTACTATGGAGTAAAAACTGTAATTCTAATGCAACTCTCCATCACTTCATGTTTATCCCCTATAGTCTATACACCTACATTTTTTATTGAATGCTTTGTAAAGGAATGTGGTATATTCTGTCCCGACCACTTCGCTCTGCCAAGGATCTGATGCTATCCGCTCCACGTACCCGCACCCCAATTCGCGTCTTCAAGATTTTACTAAGCTGCCCCCTTTCTATGGAACTCCGTCCCCTGCAACAGCAGACTCTCCCGTATCTCCAGTCCTTCAAGAATTCTCTGAAAACACATTACTTTAGAGAAGCCTATTGGCTCACACCTTGATTCCCCCACTGTATAGTACTTGCTCCATCTTCCCACAGTCCACATGCACCCCAATACTTCAGGTTCTCTATATATCCTCATCTAGTGTGTCACCACTCTCCTCTTTGTAAGCTCTCAAGCAGGGTCCTCTCTCCTACTTTTCCGTCTGCGTAATGTGTATGTATATTTGTTATTCTGTCTCTCCCATTGTACAGCGCTACGGAACTTGTTAGCGCTTTATCAGTACTTGTTGCTGTGCCTGGTAAATAGAGGTATATTTGCTTTCGCTCCGTTAACACACTTTTTTAATGTATCGGCAGTTATTTCAGAGATGTCTCATGAAAGTCTTACACATAGATCTGTGGAAATGTTATGTCTCCTATGTCCGAGAGACGAAGGGAAAACTACCAAGTTACAAGTAAGTGCCCAAAATTATATAGGTTTTGTTTTCCAGCCTCAGTGCTTTATTTACTATATTGAAATCTATTTTGAGGCCACATACGCCACCATATTACCTGACTGCATTAACTAGTAATACTCAAGGTGATGTATTTCTTTTTTTACTGGAGAAAGAAATCTACCACACTTTCCAGTACTATGGCACTGCATTCATCTCTGCTTCTTGTTAATAGCACTCAATATTACAGGGCTATTCTAAAAAAAATGTGTCAAGGACATGATAGTTGTAATGAGCAAAATTACATTATCTCTTATTTTTAGGCCATATCCTATATCGTAATCCCCATTCAGGTCTGTTTCTCTAGTTTTATTGTTTTTGCAGACAAGCTTAAAATAACAACACTTGAGTCCATTTTTATTTTATTTATTTTTTTAGAACACTACTGATCGTTTGGTTTTGATGTAATATAGCCCCTTTCTAAGTTTTCATGTAGACTAGGTTAGATTATATGCACTAACACATGACTTTCTTCTTTTTTTTATCCTCAGGGAGAAAATGGCTCAAGCCTATGATTTTGCCCTTGACAAAATTGGCATGGAAATCATGTCATACCAGGTACAAAGTAATTTCCTTTTGCAATTGTCTCGGATAAATCTATCATGCTTTCCTGGGTACATTTTCATTCTCAGTACTGTGATAGATGCTTTTCTTTAGTAGAAAGTATATGGTTAAAGGAGGGGGGTCCATTTTTTACTGTGATAAAGTGATTTCCTTTTTCTTGCGTTGCATGAAGTCATAATGCACTCATCCAGTGAGGTGATGTGAATGAGGAGAAAATAAATATATGGGAATTTGTCAGACATTGTAGCACACCATTTGTATAACTCTCCTCAACGCTGTTATTTTTCTCATTGCAGATATGGGTTGATTACATCAATTTTCTGAAAGGAGTGTAAGTTCTGTTTTCAATTTACCAAACCCTAAATACAGGGCATTGATAACTTCATCATGATGTCTCACTTGTAGACAAGCTGACTCTTAAGCATCAAAATCCCAGCTTTGAATCTTGAGAGGTTGTGATCAGAAACATAAGACTCATTTTTATTGAGTTACATATAACTGATCTACTTATTAATGGTAACCATTCCCATGGTATTCTAACTTATCAGCAAACTTGTCTTATGGCTCCATTATTACAGCTGTCTGCTGTACAGTGAGGATTCCTATTCTTTTAAGTGGGGGGCAGCCAGAGAATAATGAGCGATTCCAAGGTCGCTCGTTATTTTTGCTGCCTGCTGGTTGGCAACGGAAATTGCTGGCTACAAGAAACTAGTGTTTAAGTGTTTTTTCTCATGCTTACCTTTGGTCCCACAGATCAGAGGTAGGTGCTATCCACCATCTCCATTTAATACAAGCGGATGGACACTGAGAACAAATTGTTTCCGGTATCCTTCTGCTGATCCTGCATGACGCGATAAGATATTGCATGCTCTGCGGACCTTGTGCAAGTCTACAAGGAGTCCTATGGACTCTAGAAGATGTTACCGGCAGCAGCGCAACTACCTGTATCCATTAGCAGCTCCAGAATATTCCGGGTTCAGCCTCTAACACATTGGCTTGCTCGCATGTAATAGGGAGCTTCTAATGGTTAATGACCCGTGCAGTCTTTCGCTGTTAACGACTCCCTATAACTGGATCAGCCATAAAAAGGGCCCCATGTGTTTTAAAGCTCAGAGTCGAGAGTTTCCAGTGTCTGTAGATGGGACGTTACGTTTCAGAGGCTGATAAAGTATTCAGCTGGAAAATATTAATATCTCTTCAGAGTCCTACTTTAAGAGGTAATATTTCAAAGTAGAATTCCTTAACACACTGTCTTATTATAACCATGATTTGCAGAATAAACCACAAAGAATGTTTTTTAACAAATCTATTCTGGAGCTTGAAACCCCATCGTTTCTCAGCTACAGTTTTCAATAAACCTAGCTTTGTAGCAGTCATATGAATCCACCAGTAGTATGCAGAGATATCCAGATCAGTTGGGTTCATTAAATCTGTGGATAGTTGCAGTAACAGTTAAAAGTATTTATAAAGCGCTAACAAGTTCCGTAGTGCTTTGCGATGTTTTTTTGGCATGCCCTTACAAGGGCTACATTTGTTTATTGAGGCAAATAGAAGTCAAATGTCTGAGTGTCACAGCTGGTTTGTGTCATGGCACCACAGCATTTACAACTTCTGATTTAAAAAAAAACACCAATCAGTGTGTTTTTATGTGTGTGTGTATATATATATGTATGTATAATTACTTTTCTTACATCTGGCTTACCTCTTATCTAAAAGTTCCTTAATTTAAATAAATGTAATTAATGACTTATTCTTGGCATGTTTGTCATTTAGGGAAGCCGTGGGCTCGTACGCGGAAAACCAAAGAATTACAGCAGTCCGCAGGGTCTATCAGAGAGGCTGTGTCAATCCCATGATCAACATTGAACAACTCTGGAGGGATTATAACAAGTATGAAGAGGTAAGCAATACACATAGTGGATTGTGATCTGTGACATTCATCTTGAATAGCACAAACCAAATCTCCCACAACTGGAGGCCTTGCTGCAAGAACAATTCAAAGAGGTAGAAAAGTGGATCAAACACAACAAACTTTTTTAAATACTGACAAAACTGTAACGATGCTCTTTGGAACAGCACCTAAACTACATAAATTGCAAAATCCCCATCTATGTGTGGGGACAAAATCAAATGGCACGCTGACCACCGTCACTTCTCTCAAATATCTAGGTATGTGGTTAGACCCAAATCTATCCTTTGGCCCCCACATTGAAAAACTCTCTTCTAAAATTTACCCCAAACTAGGTGCCCTGTACAGAAACTAATCCTGCCTGAACCCCACGGTAAGAAAGAAAATTGTACAACAAATGCTTATGCCGGCTATTGATTACGGAGATGTAGTGTATGCAGCGCCCCGCAAACACACCTTCAGAAACTTACCACATTGTATAACTCATTCTGTCGCTTTGCGCTACTGTGTAACTACATGACCCACCATTGTGACATGTTAAAAGAGCTAAACTGGCCGTCGCTGAAGTCTAAACGCACCCTTCACCTTTCCAACCTGGTGTTTAAGAGCTTTTCTGGGAAGCTGCCACCCTATCTGAATAGACTGCTTCCTCCAGCAGCACCCTCATCCTATAACCTCTGATCCAGGACCAGCACCTTACTTGCAATACCACAATACAAAAAGAAAGTGTCTCGATCCTCATTTTCCTACAGAGCACCGCAAATATGGAATAACCTCCCAGATAGACACCATCAAATCTTCCCCCAGTCTAAAGTCACTCAAGAGCTCCCTATTAACATACCTCAATACAGAATGCACCTGTAAACATGTAACATAATGACAATTTCCTACATATACAGATTAACAGAAAATAAATATTTGTGGTTTTTTTAATATCTTGCATTGTATTACTTTGTATTTCTGTAACAACTGTAACATTTTAATGTTCTTGAACCCAGGACGTACTTAAAAACGAGAGAAATCTCAATGTATCCTTCCTGGTAAAATCCTTTTATAAATAAATAAATTTATTTTGTAAAATCATGATCTGTTTGTCCACAGTAATAATATAATGTTTCTTTTCTCATCTCAGGGTATTAATGTCCATCTTGCAAAGAAAATGATTGAGGATCGAAGCAGAGACTATATGAATGCTAGAAGGGTTGCTAAGGTATACATAACTGCTAATGTGTAGATTCCCTTCAATACCGTGAAATACAACGAATCACTTACTGTGTATCTTTTTTTTCTTAGTCTAGCACAACGGTAAAACGCTTATGTATCTGGTTCTTAAAGACAGCAGACTCTTATTAGAGGGATCTTTATAAAATACAGCTCCTTTTTATGCCCATATAGGGGGCACTATCACGTGCCTATCGCTAAAACGGGGATGCTAAGGGGAAAAATGTGTGCTCGCAAATTTTCCCTCGGCGTCCCCGTTTTATAAACGGATTACGAGGCAGGTGCTGAATCCCGTAGCTTGCCCTGTAGGGTCCGCTAGCCGTTTTTTTTTTTTTATTATTTATTTTTCTTAAATCCGTTAGCATTCGGGATCCGATCTGGACGTCACTCTAACGCACACTTATTTTAGCGCTAGCGTTAAGGAGGTGATAGGGCCCATAATTCGGCAGAGGCTTTTTTTTCTTTTATTCAAAGTCAATTTACTCACCTTTTTGTCCCTCCCACACGCAGTTTATCATATTCAGCTCAGGGGCTTCCAAATGCAGAAGTCCCTGCAGCTTTACTACTTAATTCCGCTGCGTAGGATCTCCAAATTGCACAATGCTAAGGACTTGCTAACCGTATGTACACAAGTTCCATAGTGCATGCGCAGATCCGATCCAATCCACCGGCTGTCTCTCTGAGAATACTCGCTATCGCAGGTGGTATCCGAGAAGGTGACGTCAGCACGTAGAGAGCATGCTGTGACTGATGACCAGCAGTCGGGAAATTCAAAATCCCAGCTGTTGTTGATGCTGGGTGGGGTGGAGGAAACTCTTCCACTTCACCCCATGTTTCTGTCAGATCAGGGGAGGGGGGGGACCCCTCACATTCTGACAAAATGGTCAGGATGAGCAGAGTGTTTCTTTTAATTGTAACTTTTTCCTTTCTCTATAGAGTGTCTGTCAACTAAAACATTTGAACTTTATTTCCTTTAGGAATATGAAACCGTAATGAAAGGTTTGGATCGCAATGCTCCATCCGTTCCTCCCCAGAACACTCCACAGGAAGCCCAACAGGTTGAGATGTGGAAGAAATACATTCAGTGGGAAAAGAGTAATCCTCTCCGTACTGAAGACCAGACCCTCATAACAAAAAGAGGTGAGACCACTTCACGTATGGTGTGCAAAACCTGTAGAGAAACTTACACTTTAGCCTTGTTAGGTGTTCAGAATAAGAGTGATATTACCGTTTTTGCTGTATACGTGTTCAACTGTGATTTTCTGATATCTTAATTTTGCTTATCGGCCTTGCTTGTCACGTAGTCAGCAATAATGAGAACACTATCTTCAAGCAATCTGCAGCACAGAATGGCAATTGCAGCATTTGACGGTCTGTGCCGACACTGGCCATTAACACAACACTTTGCAAGACTGCATAGAGTATAATATATATATACAGTATATATAATATGTATATATGATTTAGGAATTCATTCCCTATGTTATATCTGTTGTTGTTTTTTTTTTTAACCCTTAAGTTTTTTATCTTACATCTAAAGCAAAAAGTAGGGGTATTATTATAATAATGCGGAAAAGGTGGGGTATCGTTTGACGTTTATGCCTTTCTTTCATAAGGATATCTTTTACTGCCAGTTGTTGATGACTACATTTTTCCCTTACAGTAATGTTTGCTTATGAACAATGTTTGCTTGTCCTGGGACATCATCCGGACATCTGGTACGAAGCTGCACAATACCTTGAACAATCCAGCAAATTGCTAACGGAGAAGGGGGTATGTATATGTTTAGTATTTTGTTTAAAAGCAAAAGTAATAATAAAAGTACCGGTACATTAACACATTGGGTTCTTTGAATTCTCTAAGCTTCTAGACAAGAATAGATCACATGCTAGGTCACTGATCACTGTTTTACAACTCTGAAGATATGGTTATAATTGCCAGTGATGGAAATGATTTGATAGCTGTGGTTGCAATAAAGTCCACTATGATTTTTGACGATATACAGTAAAACAAAGGAAGTGTGTTGGGAATGTGTAAGGACTTAATATGATCTTTGAAATCAAAATAGGTTGTTCAGCTGTCTCTTAAAAATTACTTTATTATGCAACATTCCTGCAGGCCCCATTTACTGTGGGGAATTAACCTTTTAGTAGAAGTACACCGCTCATAGCAGCCAATGCTTTGAGATGGATTTGTATGGTTGGAGAGTACCTGTTGATTATAATATTGTATTAAATATACATCTGTGAAATGTGTGCATATAGTTAAAGTTAATTATTAGAATATACAAAGCAGAGAATATAAAGAGCATGGTAATTTTATAAAAGCGGGTTTAAGAGCGCATCCACGTATAACATTGTTAGTGTGTGTACATTCCAGCTTAACAATCTATGTCTCTTTCTTTCAGGACATGAATAATGCTAAACTTTTCAGCGATGAAGCTGCAAATATCTATGAACGTGCAATCAGTACACTGTTAAAAAAGAACATGCTGCTTTATTTTGCATATGCCGACTATGAAGAGGTTGGTTATTTGGAGAACCTGTACAATAATGGGATGGGGGTGTGATATGTATATTTAAAATATGTGTGTCACCATTCCATAATTGTACTTATGTATTCAGAGCAACACAAACCTAAATCTAGAAACATAGAATATGTCGGCAGATAAGAACCTTTCGGCTCATCTAGTCTGCCAAGTTATATGGATACTTTCCTTGGATTTATCTTTTGTTTAGGATAGCCTTATGCCTATCTCATGCCTTCTTAAACTCAATCACTGTTTTAGCCTCTACCACTTCCTACTGGAAGGCTGTTCCATGTATCCACCACCCTCTCAGTAAAATATTGCTTCCTGATGTTACTTTTAAACCTATAGCTAGCTATATTTGTGTCCGTGTCTGTGCGATTACTTAAAAAAAATATATATATATATATTTTTTTTTCTTTTAACCCCTTAACTACAAAGTGGTTTTCCAAAAAAATATTGTCCGAAACCAGTGGTTTTTTGAAAAAACACTTTTAATAAATTGTACAGTAATACATATCTATTACTGTAATAACCTATTTGGCCAGTAGATGGCTTCGAATTGAGTTACAGAGGTTTTAACAGCGGATCTATTTTCTTCTATTTCTCCTGCATCGGCTGCTGAAAGCCAGATATTTCAGAGCTTTGAGCAGCTGATTTTACAGTTTTAGCTTTTTGGGAATTATGCCCTACAGGGCTAAAACTTTGGGGGCACCTTCTTCAGTCCAAAAGCTAATGAAATTAGTTTGCAGCAAACAAATTTCATTTTCTTTTGGGCTGCAGATTAGCATACTGAAATATCTCTATATCAAGGCACCAGATGGTGCTTTTGAAGCCCGATATATCTCGCAGTAGTGAAGGGGTTAAGAATATATATACATACTGTAGGTAGATGGAGCAGAGAAAGTAGCAAAACAGGCTGACTGCTTGTAAACTGTTGTTAAAGTGCATAACTTAATCTACCAAATCATCCCCCGATGTCACCACTAAGGGCCAATTGCACAGCGCTGCATGACTGCTTTCTTCCTGCACCGCTCAGGAGGAAATTGGCTGAGCATCGTGTTTTAAAACTTGCCTTCACTTTTCAGAGTCGAATGAAATATGAAAAAACTCACAGCATCTACAATAGACTTCTCTCGATAGAAGATATAGATCCCACCCTGGTAAGAGCATCTTTTTACAAATGTTAAATTGCTGAATGTTAACCAATCTGTTCACAAGTTCCTCTCTTTGTGCTTTTTGGGCTTTATTTTTCTCCAATAATAGAATTATAATTATATGCTTGGTCCTCAAGGTTTATATCCAGTACATGAAGTTTGCAAGGCGCGCGGAGGGCATCAAATCCGGGAGAATGATTTTCAAAAAGGCGAGAGAGGATGTCAGAACCCGGCATCATGTATATGTGACTGCTGCCTTAATGGAGTATTATTGTAGCAAGGTAAGATGATGTAATGTACAAGACCTATATCTATATTAAAATCAAAGGAAGCCTAATTAGTTTCAACTTTTCTACTCATATTTCATGAGCATGAGCAGTAATCCTGTTTATCTTTTCAGGACACCTCTGTGGCCTTCAAAATCTTTGAGTTGGGGCTGAAGAAATACGGAGATATCCCTGAATACGTGCTTGCTTACATTGATTATTTGTCTCATCTTAATGGTAGGTTTTGGAAATACAATATTATCGTCACTCTCAGGACCACTGCTCTGTATTCATTAAAGGAACACTCTAGGCTAAAAATCCCCCCCCTTTTTTTTTTTACATTAAAATATACCTATTCCCTACCTAGTTATTCATTGTGTGTGTATATATATATATATATATATAATATTTTTTTTTAATGTAATACTTACCCTAAAAACCACTCGTTTCCAACGGCGTCTTTTTTTTTTATATATACTCACCTTTCTCCTCTTTCGCTCCCGTCCTGTTACAGCTTGAACTTGGCTAATGGTTTACGTGAGATGCGCGCCTCTCACGTAAGCCAGCCAATCAGCAGGCTTCCTCTTCTTCTTTGATTAGTGTTACGCGTAAGAGGATGCGCACAACACTAATCGCAGCCGCAGACTATGCTGGCGGCTCGCTCCCGTCAGCTACTGCGGCGAGTTGGCGATGTCATCGCGATAGCGCGATGACGTCTCTTACTCGGCAATAGTCGGCAGAAGCGGGAAATATGAATCCCGCTCTGCTGACTGACAGCTGGGAGGGCGGAGTAAAGTCCTCCGCGTCTCTCAGCTGTTTTAGCCGATCGGCTGAGCGGAGGGAGGAGGGAAAGACAAGAGCATACTCAGGGCATCATGACCTCCTAAAAAAGCTTAGGTGGTCATGTTGCCTAGAGTATCCCTTTAAAGGGTGTGTACATAAGGCTGACACTGCGTATAAAAGTGACTTGAAGACTTTGTCAGTCGGTTGCATGTGATTAGATTAACTAATGGTGACTGTTTAGGGGTAGAGATTTTTTTTCTTATTAACTTTAAGTTTTATGCATTTGTCAGTGCATTATTATGTACAGCACAAAGTTCTGGATGCTTTCTAAGGGTGCGACCGTTACACTTGTACTTTGCTATAGGTACATGCTGCTATTGTTTTATTTGGAGTGCGCAAACACATTCCTCAGTTCGCTATACTAATATACAGCTACAAACCATAATGTGGTTCTATTAGCTAAGCCCTTTTAGTTTTCTTGCAAGTAGCGGAATAGGGAGTTCAAAGAGCAAACAGCACGAGCCTCCAATGATGCTATTCCAAGCGGCTCTGCATGACGGCTATCAAATTTTCATCGCCAGCTGTCACTTGATATCAGAAAAGGGAGTTTGTAAATCATTTACTGTCTAAAATACTTGACTCATAAAAAATTCCACATTTTGAACTTGCTGCTTTTTTTTATTTGCAGAGGACAACAACACAAGAGTATTATTCGAACGTGTTTTAACATCTGGTAGTTTGCCCCCTGAAAAATCTGGGTAAGTGTAAAACCTTCAAAAATAAACTACCACAAAACCATAGGAGGGTGCATAAACCCACAACTAAAAGGGCCTAACCCTCCAGGAATACCAACAAAAACACCGATAACTCACCTGCACCAAGAGGGTGCAAGGAGAGCTACAGATGGGGTGTGAGTCCCCTGTAAATATATGCACTTGAATCGAAAAAACAAATACCAATATATATGAATCAACACACCACAAACATGTTAAAAAGAAGACACAGATTGATATAGAGACATCTGTAGCTCTCCTTGCACTCTATTGGTGCAGGCGAGTTATCTGTGTTTTTGTAAGTGTAAAACCTTTGATTCTCATCATTCCCTTGGATATTTTATATAATGCAGGATGAGCACCTGTTATCCAGATTTGCTCTAGACACACTGTGCTCCAGATTCTTCTGGGCTTCTGATTCTAACGATACGAAGCTGGAGTGGAGAGAGCATGACGCAGCAGGGGAGCCGCGTCATACTGGCTGCAGCAAAAACAGTGAAATACACACTGGAAGACGCAGCACTTTGAGAGGAACATACTGTACAGAGCCAGCAAGTCTCTCGGTGACTCTGTGCTGCATGTCACACACTAGAGCTGCACAGACTCTCCCAGTATGTATCTCGCGGTGCTGCCGGTTGCTGATCACAGTCGGGGAGGTGAGTAAAACTAAAATACAAAAGACTCCAAAAGTTACAGCCCATAACGCTAGAGTGCAGTGCTTCTTGATCCAAAATTCCACAAAATGTGGTTTAAGGTTGCGGCCACTCCTCCTCCGCATCACTCTAATAATTTATTCAGAAACATCTATCTTATAGCTGGACAGAGGGGAGGGGGTTTGTAACCACTTCCCCCTTTTTTTGTTATGCAAATAAGAGAGATTTGAGTACATTGTGGTTGCCACATGTTCTTCAAATCACTGTGGAACCTTCTCCCTACTTTTCACATTTTTCATAACTTTGTGTTCATATTCCACAGAGAGATTTGGGCGCGTTTCTTGGCCTTCGAAAGCAATATTGGAGATTTAGCAAGTATTCTGAAAGTGGAGAAGAGGAGATACACAGCCTTCAAAGAGGAGTATGAGGGGAAAGAAACTGCTCTCCTCGTGGATAGATACAAGTTTATGGATCTTTACCCCTGCTCAAACTGTGAACTCAAAGCTTTGGGATACAAGGTATGTGTTCTGCTAGATTATACGTTTTGGTCCGGAGTAGGTGTTACTCGAAGGGTTAACATGAAGACAACTCAGTCATCTTAAGTTTATAAAATATTTGTCTGGAAATAAAAACTACAGGCCCTATTACACTGTTAACGGTAGCGCTCACCTGCGAGAGCACTACCGTTAGCTGTGGTATGTACCGCATATTACAATCCAAACGGGTTAAAAAATCCGTTTGCGTTTGGTACCTTGCGCTCCTCTGCGCAAGGTTAGTGTACTTTGTGCTCCCTATACTTAACATGGGGAGCGCAAAGTGTTTTAATCAGTGCTGGAATTACAAAGTCCCAGTGCTGATCAACAGCGCGGAAAGTTAACCGGAGCCAGAACCTGGTGTTAACGAATTCCACTTATGCAGAATCCATTAATACCAGGCTAAAAAATAATAAAAAGCAGCACATACTCAGCCTCTGTCCATCGGTGAGGACCACGGCTCTGTCCGCCTCCTCCGGCCGGCGGGAGCAGGGAAAGACTGGGGGAAGTCCCCCCAGTCTCTCCTTGTGTATCCCTACGCCGACCGGCTGGATCTCGCAAGGCGAGATCCGGCTGGTCATGTGACTGCCGGCGTCTGCTTCAATGGAGTCCTATGGACTCCATTGAGAGGATGCGCGCAGCTGCGCTTAGCGCTGCCGCGCGCATCCGGGACATAGCAGGCGCAAACAATGCAGGCAGCAATTTTGTGCCTGCATTGTAATCCCCTGTTAAACCGGGGGCAGTAGGGGGAAAACTGTGGGCGCAGTTTTTTCTCCCCACCGCCCCCGTTTTAGTGCGGGAATTGTAATAGAGCCCTACGTCTTTGGCTGCTTGGATGGTCCCTTGTTTGCACTGGGCATTGGTTATTTTCAGTATTCCTAGTTCATGTCCACCTGAGTCTGGGAGCCAAGGAGGGTGTAATGCTCCAATGTGTCTGATCCCTTATTCATGGAGGGAAATGCCTGGTAGTGTGGGATAAATGAAATGATCTGTGAATGCATGGAGATTGGTTCTCCTGTTGTCAGAGGTTACTACTCTTAATAGTAGTAATTAGAGTTGACCTCCCTGTGGAACTGCAGAGTGTCAACCTAAAGGGACACTCTACTCATCCTGACCATTTTATTGTTTCAAAGTGGTCAGTATGTGAGGAGTGCGCCCCCCCCCCCCTCAAATCTGGTTCAATCGCCGGCTAAAGTGGAGGACTTCCCTCTACTCCACCCAGCATCACCAGCAGCCAGGATTTTTGAATTTCCCAGCTGCCGGATCGGTCACTAGTGATGTCAGCAGGCAGAGAGCATGCCGATGTCACCCTGAGACCAATCGAGGTAGTAAAGAGGAGCAGCAGCTCCGATCCATCCTTCTGCGCAGGCGCTACGGAACCTACGTATATAAAGTACACAAGTCCTGTAGCTGTGCGCAATTTGGGTTCCTACCTAATGCAGGTTGTGTAGGAGCACAGATTGCTTTATAAAGCTTCTGGGACTTCCAAGTACGGGAATCCCAGAGCCGAAGAGGAGGAGATGCTGCACAGTGAGGGACAAAAGGTGAGTAAAATCACCAAAAATAAAAAAACATTAAAGATAATTGGGCAGAGGCTGCCACGAGCACCTCTCGAATTATTTAAGGGCAGAAAAAGGGAACTCTTATTTATGAATAGAGTTTCTCTTTAAGTTGATATTCTAGGTCAGTGGTTCCCAACCCTGGTCTTCAGGGACCCCTAACAGGCCAGATTTTAAGGATTACCTCGGGGAAAGACAGACTGAATCCTGCAATCGCCTAGCAGCAAATCATATCACCTGTGCTGTGCTTCAGATATCTGCAAACCTGGCCTGCTATTAGGGGTACTCGACCAACTTTGGGAACCACTGTTCTGGTGAACACCTCATTTAATTACTGTTGGCGATGCATGTGCCTCCAGCCATTTACAGTATACGCAGGTTTTAAAAGCTGCCATCTTACTGTTTGTGGAGAATCATACTTGTTGTATTCCCTTTAATGTATATACAGGTTGCGCATGACATTGACTGATAACTATTATAGTGCAGCCTCTCTTTTGTTTCGCTTTCATGATGCCTCTGGGGGTCACTTTAGCTTTTTTTTTAGTTTCATTCCATTTTTTCCATTTCAGAGCACTTTTCTCCATTCTGCGTCAACAAAAAAAAATTGTATTCTGTACCACAACTGATAGTAATGCAGGAAATATGTTTATTTTTACCCCAGGATGTTTCACGTTCCAAATTATTAAACCTGATCCCAGAGACTGTGGTAACACCATCGATCACTCCGTCCTTGAAAGATGAATTGGATAGGAGACCAGAATACCCTAAACCAGACACGAGCCAAATGATTCCTTTCCAACCAAGACATCTAGCTCGTAAGTAATTTGATTTCTTCTCCACATGTTCATGTTTTATTTTTTTTAAATTAATATTCAGGGCTGTATTCGACCTTAACCATTTGTGTTGAGAAGGGAACCATTACATTTCTCTTGCGACTCCATCGTCAAAGCAAGCGATGGTACGTTAGCACTTTCTATACTTTTGTATTTGAAATCCTAACGTAGCCGGAGAATAGGGAGTAATTCCAAAGTTGCTCTCGCTAGTCTCACTTGCTACAAACAGGAAAATAAATTCCATACACAGGAGAGTACATGATCTGATGCTTCCTCTCACTTCAGACAGAAGAGAACAAATAGTTCCTAGTGTACATTTGCCAGCCCTGCATGATCTTGTAAAATAAGCTATGCGAGATTGTCTCTCAGGTCATCTCTATAGAATACATACAGGGTTATTCATAGAGAATTGAAAAGTCACCGCACGTTCGGTGACTTTTCGTTCTCTTCAATTCGGTGCGATTTGGTGATCCCATTTCGGCGACCCTGGGGTGTTTTCAGCAAGCACCACAGGCCGTCATAATGCAGGGAAAAGCCGCCGCAATCCCGACAAACACTCACCCCAAAACCTGGCGAATGCACACCGAAACCCGCAAAAACATCTGGATAAAACCCGCCGAACACACCAGTGAAACCCGAGCAGCCGCCGGAAAAAGCCGACACCGCAGACGAATGGAGTGGAAAAAGAAAAAAAAAACTACGCTTGAATGTTTGAAAAGTGAAACACTGTTTGCAAAGAAACTACTGAGTGAAAATGTCTGAAATTTACATATGAGGTCCAGGGAATGATAATAAAGAGGGCTGTCACAGAAAAAAGAAGAAACATTTTAAAAAAATCCCGAAACATGTCAAAAAGATCCTAAAAAATATAGAGACTTTTTACTGCAGAATAAAATAATAAACGGTTTATTAGATATTTGATTAAAACAGGAATATTTTTATTTATTTGGCCTCCCACCACCTAAAGATCAACATGTCAAAGACTGAGCTCCTACTTATTCCTCCCTCTAATGCCGCCCCACCTCCTGACTTCTCGATCACGGTGGAGGGTATCACCATCTCCCCATCAAACCAAGTTCGCTGTCTTGGAGTTACACTTGACTCTGCTCTTTCCTTCATCCCCCACATCAAGTCTCTTTCCTCCTCCTGCCGATACCAACTGCGTAATATTTACAGAATTCGGCCATTTCTTACCGCTGTCGCCACAAAACAACTCATACACGCCCTGGTAATCTCCCGACTCGACTATTGCAATAATCTCTTATCTGGCCTCCCTCTGTCCCACCTCTCCCCCCTACAATCCATCCTGAACGCCTCCGACAGGCTAATTCACCTCACCCGCCGCTCTGTCTCTGCCGCTCCCCTCTGCGAGTCCCTTCACTGGCTCCCCATCCACTGCAGAATTAAGTTCAAAATCCTTATCCTTACCTACAAAAGCCTCACTAACTCAGCTCCCCACTACCTGTCCTCACTAATCACCAAATACACCCCAGCCCGCTCCCTAAGGTCAAACAGTGACCTGCGCCTAGCTTCTCCCCGCATCACCTCTTCCCATGATAGACTGCAGGATTTCTCACGCGCAGCCCCCACTCTCTGGAACGCTCTCCCTCGTACTGTCAGACTTTCCCCTAACTTCTCTTCCTTCAAACGCTCCCTTAAAACATTCCTATTTAGGGAAGCCTACCACCCAACTCACTGACGCAACCATCAATCACTCTCACCTTACAGTCCTCTCCTCCTGTTTCCAACCCCAACCCTCCCAGATTGTGAGTTCCTACGGGAATAGGGCCTCATCTCCTCCTGTACTGTTTGTCAAATGTTGTTCAATGTATTGTAACCCTGTCTATACTGTGCTTATTGTACAGCGCTGCGGAATATGCTGGCGCTTTATAAATAAAGAATAATAATAATAATAATAACATTGAAGCCTATGGGATTCTCCTGAATAAACCTGTCGAATGAAACCACCGAATGGCAGGGCATTTCGGCAACTTTTCTCCGCTGTTTTGTGTTCTCTGAATAGACGAAGCATTGCTTCACTATGGGGATTTCACTGCCCTCGAACAGGCACCGTATGTGTAGGCAATTCGCCAACATTTGGCGAACTGCCTGCTCTCTGAATAGCCGAATGGCCAGGAAAGGTAAGCGTACGCTGAATTTCAGCATTCGGTTACCTTTCGGCCACAATTCGGAGCTCTTCGAATAACCCTGTATGTACATAAAGACATTGTACCAGAGGCACCGCTGCCTATTTCGATTTAGCGGCTCTTTCGTAATGAGTCAAGCTGCTAACATAAGAGACTCACTCTTAGTAGTAATAGGCTGCCACAAATGGTTAAAATTTTGTCATTTGCCAGTCTCTTTTACTGGCTCAACTGGTTTAGGGACACTTTTTTTTTTTTTTTATGTTCAGATTTACAGTTTTAATGGGTTAATGCCTCATATGAAATGTATATTTTATTTTTAGAAGTCACAAAAGATATTTTCAAATAAATAAAATGAAATCTGATTTGGACAGACTAAGCAGATTCCACTTGCCAGACACATGTCATCAATAAAATAAACTAACTTGCAGCAGTGTAACATTTGATGCTTTAGAAAAGTAAATTTTTGTTTCCAAAAGCCCTGTCCAAATATCCAGGTGACCTGTTTTATGGTTTGTTGGTTTTCTCTTATTTCATGTTTTGTTTTTGGGTTTTTTCCTGTGTGGAATCTCCTGATTCCTCTGCAGTGTATAGAGACGTATGAGAAGGTCAATAGTGATGTCAATTTACCCTTGTTAATAGTAATTGTTGAGCTTTTATAGTGTGATCCAGCTTTCTCTACATAGATGACAAAAAGGTATCTCTGTGCACAAAGTTGTTCCCAGCAGTGCTGTTAGTGACATTTCCTAATAAAATATTATTACACTTAGTTATGTGGTATTTGGCTTATTCTAAATAGTGATGAGTCTTTAATCTTATTTACATACTAATACATAATACAGCTGGTAGAACGTTGTTTACTAAATGCGTAAGTGTAACATAGTGCTTTGTCGAAGTAAAAGTGCTTAATAAAGAGTCTGCTAAGTATTAAATACAAGTGTATATTGATTTTTCTAGCACTAGGGCTTCATCCCGTCCCCGGAGGGGTATTTCCTGTGCCACCCACAGCTGTTATTCTAATGAAACTCCTTCCGCCTCCCATATGCTTCCAGGTAGGTACCTTTTAGTAATTTATGGCATCAGTCTTTCAAAACTGTACTGTACTGTACTGTAATACCTTGGATTGCGAGCATAAATCGTTCCGGAAACGTGCTTGTAATCCAAAGCGCTCTTATATCAAAGTGAATTTCCCCATAAGAAATAATGGAAACAATGACGATTTGTTCCACAAGCATTTATTCCTATGAAAATGATTACAGTGATACAAAATACTGTGCAGTAAAAATAAAACAAATTAACCTGCACATTGCCTTTGAGAAGACTCGTGGCTGGAGAGAGAGAGCGAGCAGGAGGAGGGTTATTGTGCAGGATGTTTATCACTATCTGTTGGGAGGGTTTCAGCACACCCGGTGTAATGTGCGATACTATTACGCATGTTGCACCCTTTGGCCCTCCCCGTCAAGCTGCCAGAATGCTGCGGCGGACGCAGGGAGGAAAGGTTACGCTCAATCCAAGGTTTTTCCTATTAACAATATTTACATAAACGGCCTCAAAAATTAGCCTTTGCGTTTTTGAGCTCCGTAACGAATACAGTGCACATTTAAAATGTATTTATGTAGGGAAATGTGTGAAAATGATATGTAAATTGTTGCGAAGAGAAGTGCTGAGGTGCCATAACCTTCCCTGCGAATGTAAATACAAAGAATCTGCTGATAAATAGCCCATTGAATTTTTATAGACCTGTTAATGTTTTGTTGACTGTCATTGATGCCAAGTGATGCTTATGCCTTAAACAGAAATACCATAAGCAAGATTATTATAGTTGCGCCTGATCCAGTTCTAGTCGTCCTCTAATTATATGTACACGCGTTGAGTGTTTTATATCTACAAATTAACTTTTTTTATTATTCCCTCAGGGTCCTTTTGTGCAGGTGGATGAACTTATGGAAGTTTTTAGAAGATGTAAAATTCCAGATAGTAAGTGTCCAGTTACAGTTACAATTATTTATAAAGCGCCAACAATTTCCTTAGCGCTGTACAATGGGAGAGACAGAATAACAAATATACATACACCTTACACACACGGAACAGAAGGAGGGAGGACCCTGCTCAAAGCTTACAATCGTCAGTCATCTCTTAGCCCAGTGTTTCCCAAATCATTCTTCAGGACCCACTGACACGTCAGGTTTGCAGGATATCTGAAGCACATCACAGGTGATATGATTTGCTGCTCAGTGATTGCAGGATTCAGTCTGCATTTCCCCAAGGTGATCTGTAAAATCTTTCCTGCTTGAGGGTCCTGAGGACAGGTTTGGGAAACCCTGTCTTAACCCCTTCTGAAACAGAGACCCAGATGATCTCCACGTACAGTAGTACTATTCTCCAGCAGATGGCATTCTTTGAAAGCCAAATAGTGCTTACTGACAGCAAAATACATTTTATGAACATACAGTGATTTTTTTTTTGTAACTGTTAATGTAAAGCAGGTTTCTAAAATAACACTGGGTCCTTCCAGTGGCTTTATGGAAAACTACTTTGTAGTGAAGGAGTAAAGTAGCTAATAGATCTGTACAGTATATATGGATTGCTTCTACTGTGCCCATCTGGAAATTTTATAAAAAATTAAAAAATAAAGACGGGTACATTCCCTGACTGTGTTGGCTGTAGAATTCTTCTTCAAGGACAACAGACGTTTATCACAAGGCAATAAATCAAATTTGGTAGTCAATAAGAAAACTTAAGAACCAGCCAAGTTTTGCTTTTTTTAATAGATTTTTGTAGAAAATCACACATAATTTAAGAGCCAGAGATCGCTACATGCTTGAGAATGTTATCTGGCCACAGGATTTGTCAAGCCGTTACTTACCCTTATTGATTTTCATGCTGTATTGTTGTTACCCTTATTGATTTTCATGCTGTATTGTTGTTACCCTTATTGATTTTCATGCTGTATTGTTGTTACCCTTATTGATTTTCATGCTGTATTGTTGTTACCCTTATTGATTTTCATGCTGTATTGTTGTTACGTTTTAGGCATGTTAGGTAGGTGTGAAGTATTTGGTTTGTTGGGATAGCAGTAGACATCATGCGCGATGTGTAAATTCATCTACGAAATTTCGCTTTCATGTTCCCCTCGTAAATAAATCATTCTCTTCCTTGTCATTCTGTAGATGTAGATGAGGCTGTGAGACTCATCACAGGCGGCAAAGTTGATCTTATTGTTGACGGCAATGGACCAATGGAAGCCAACGCTTTACTTAATAAATCACTAAAAAGACCAAACGAGGATTCCGATGATGATGAAGAGAAGGGATCGGTGGTGCCTCCTGTGCACGACATATACAGAGCCCGGCAGCAGAAAAGGATCCGGTGAAGGCATCGTAATTATCAAAATGAAGAAACAAAACTTGATTTTTTTTTTTTCAATACAACCATCATTTGGCCTCTTTAACCGTCTGCTTTTAAAATAGAAACCGCTTTTCATTACAAGCATTCAGAAAATCCTCACGTGTGCTTGTGGTGCCTCTCTGATCCAAAAACGGGGGGGGGGGGGGAATGTTATCAGTTCTTCAACAACACGCAAAAGCAACAAGACGAAAACATAGCTATAACCCCTTCAACGTGAGAACCTTGAGCCGTCTGAAGGACTGAATCTCGAAATGTATATAATGCAGGTTTTGTCCGTCTGTGTTTTTACACGTAACTGGAAGACTTGCAGCGTAATATCTTGTTTGTTTGGGTTTTTTGTTTTAAATTTTTAAACTTCTTTTTTTTTCTTTTCTGTTATCTGTCACCTTCTGGAGAAAATCCCTAATTTGCTCGCTGGAGGACTATGTGGAAAAACTGTTTCATTTATTCACTTTTTTTATTTTTGTGGCTCGATGTAGAGTTACGTTCCTTTAAGCCAGAGAGTTGAGCCTTTAGAGGAGCCGGACGGTCAGCAACATGTTCAGACCCCTTGAGGCTTTGAAAGGGCTCTAATGCCTTGTTTCATTTTAGCTGCTGTTTTAAAATATACTGTAACTTGATCTGTAAAAGCCATTGCAACCATTGCACGCCATTTTCGAGAGAATATTGTGCCAGGCTTGCTTTTCCTCCCTGTTCCAAACCACCAGACTTCATCATACATGATCTGAACAGGGCTAGGCTTAATATGTAAAGGGGCACACTTATTTGTTCCTACAGCATGGAGCCACTTTGTTGTGTTGACGTGAAGGTTTGCTCTTGCACATCTGAGGCCAAACTATCTGATATGAAAGTATATCTCACAAACTGCCTTCACCCTGCACTCCAATTTGCCATTGTATCACCATAATTAATTCTGGGTTCGTCACTAAAACACACATTGTGATGAATTGGCAAGCGAGTGCCAAAGTGGAGAAATTCCTAAATAACTCGAGTTCCAGATATTTTTTTTCCCTTCTAATTCCGCTGTTTTAGATCTACATTTTGCAGTCACTCGATCGGGTCCCCTTGCAATTCCAGGCTCGGTAAGGAAACCAAATATCGACCGGAATCCACAGCCCAAAAGTCTAGTATACTCCGAGTTCTCTTGAATCCTTTTACATGTTCATTTCACGGAAAGCAATGAGCTTAAACAAACGTTCGAACTTTAATTTCCACCACGAAAGCTGAAGCGAACTTAAAGGAAAACTGAATTTGGGATTTGCTTCCAAATGCTGTGAATGGTTTTCCGCCATTTGGCATGTTCTTGGTTATCTGTATTTGTTGTCTTAGGGTTAACATAAAAAACAATGTTTAACTTTTTTTAATAAAACTTGAATATTTTGTTGAAAAAAAAATTAAAAAAAATTAAAGAATGACTTAAAAAAGGTTTGCGTGTGTTGTTGTACAGCGGTTTAAAAGTACACTTTTAAATTAAAATGAATGGGATTACTCTTTTTGTCTTTTCGGTAATTCAGTGTCCGGCTCGAGCCATGGCAGGGCCTTAGGTTAAAGTTTATTTTCCCAAGAGCTGGGGGTGAGCAGGCAAGCAGACACTGGAGACTTGGAATGCAGGTAATAAAAGGTATATTGAATGCACAGCAGAATGACACAGTCTTTGCATATAGGAGTTTCAATATACACACAGGGTTATCCAAAGAGATTCGAATTGCTTGAGAAAGGTAACCGAACACTGAAAATCAGCGTTCGGTTACCTTTCCTGGCCATTCGGCTATTCAGAGAGCAGGCAATTCGCCAAATCCTGTCGAATTGCCTGCACATACGGTGCCTGTTCGGTCCCTGTTCGAGGGCAGTGAAATCCCCATAGAGAAGCAATGCTTCGGCTATTCAGAGAACACAAACCAGCAGTGAAAGGTTCCCCTAATGCTCTGCCATTCGGTGGTTTAATTCGGCAGGTTAATTCAGGAGAATCCCATAGACTTCAATGTTAAAAATATTCCTGTTTTAATTCAATATCTAATAAACCGTTCATTATAAAATTCTGCTGCAAAAAGTCTCTTTATTTATAGATTTTTTAGGATACTTTAAGCATTTTTCAGAATTTTTTAAAAAAAAATTAAAAGTCCGATTTTTTTTTTTTTTTTTTTCAGTTTGCTTATTTTTTTTGTAACAGCCCTCTTTATTATCATTCCCTGGACCTCCTGTGAAAATTTCAGACATTTTCGCTCAGTAGTTTCTTTGCAAACAGCGTTTCTTTTTCCCAGATTCATACAAATGGTTTTGCTAATTTATTCACTGCCTCCTCTACGTCACAGCTGCTTCGGCTCTGTGTGATTCGGCTCCTTTTCGGCTCCTGTTCGGCTCCTCTTCGAAGGTTAATCCAGATGTTTTTGCTTGTTTTCAGCGTGCATTCGGTTAGTTTTCGTCAGGTTTGCGGCAGCTTTTCCCTGCAATTCGGGGACCCTGTGGTGTTTGCTGAATACACCGCAGGGTCACCGAAATGCAATCGGCAAAAGGAACCGAATTGAAGAGAACGAAAAGTCACCGAACGTGCGGTGACTTTTCGAATCTCTTTGGATAACCCTGACAGGCAATGTATACAATAAGCAGAGGATGGTAGGCTGTGCAGTCAGAAGTTGGGGACACCACTTGCGTAGCAATACCTTGATTGAAGGTCCTTAGCAGCAGGCACTGGCTGGATGGCTAGCAGCCAAGAAAGTCTCCAAGCCCCAGTGGATAGTGGGCCACATAGTCAGGAGGCTGCAGATCTACAGGAATAGAACCAAGGACCAGGCGATCGTGCTTCTCAGGTAAGGTAAATGACTGGAACCCAGGCAGATCTACAGTCCCACTGGACTGTGGGCTACGCAGTGTAAAGTCCAGCACAGGATCCACAGGAATACAACAGAACGAGGGATAAAGGTGTAATACTGATAGACAATGGAGAGGCAGCTCACAAAACATCACATGAACAGGATGGGGAAACAGAATGAGAGCGCGTGGAAGGAAGGGTGTGTCCAGGTTATATGCACAACCACACAGGAATTGGCACAGGGATTAACCCGAGTGGACTGCAGGTATGGAGCAACCAGAAAAGCGTCATGGCTAAAGGCAGGCTCCTGGGGCTGGCTTGACAGAGTATTTAAATCAACACTTGGCTTTTTTTTCCCAGCAGTCTTGGGAAAACGAAGGTACCAAATAATGACGTTTTCTTTTTAGAAAACAAAGTCATTAGTGTTGCCAGAGGTAAGTAAATCAAGAATACCCCCTTCCCGTAATGATTCCAAGGATAGCTAAACTTACAACTACTGCCTGACAAGATCCCATCCTTGAGGTGCCTGGGAGTCTGGGCCTTGATTTAATCTAAAACCAGGAAAGTCTCAAAGAGCAAACCTAAAACTAGGGTCTTTCAGTGCAAGAAGCAGTGGTTATCAGGTGTTGGGGCATGTCCTAAAGCACAAAATAGTTGTGTATAAACATAAGTGGTGCACCATAGGACCAGAAGAGGTGCTTTTATATGTGATACTTGTGAATTAATAACTAAACAACATCATGTGGTTTAAGGGTATCCAGACCATGAATATGCTTATAATTCTTGAAGTGGATCTTGTACGGGTAAAACCTCATAAAAAATTACATGAGATTAAAACAATACAGTGTAATACAGTTTATACAAGGTGTCCAATAAGTGATTGTGCGCAAGAGGCAACAGATGTTTTCCAGAGCCTATAGAAGATTGGCTCTGTATGACGCACAGTGTGCCAATTTACGAGTGGCACCGTCCACTCCACAATCCTCCGTGTGTAAAAAAGAGACTAGAGATCATAGGGCATAATATCTGATCTCATCACCGCTTGAACGTGGAAGGTACAGTGAAACTGCTCACTTGTGTCAGAGCCCTCCAATCTGGCTCAGAGATTGCTCGCAGGTGACCCTTCTATGGGTGGTGTCTTGCCCGTTCTCTGATAAAGGCGCCCTGGTGCCAATGGAAATGGCAAAAAGGGGAAAAGGCCAATAAAAGATGTATAATGAAAAGTTCTGGTTTCGTGGATATATACAGGTCTATTCAAAGAAAAGTGATACTCAGGAGAATGACCGGAGATGTGTAAATTCTAGGTCAAAATAGCCAAACCAGAAAAATTCACCCATTTGGTCTAGATTGTTCTCTGCCAATTCTCCTTATTTTCACCTTTCTTTGAATAGACCTGATAAATTAAGCTTCCTCAGTCAGTGACTGAGGAAGCCAAATTTATATCAGCGAAACGCGTTTTAGGACATTCCCTAACTTTATTACATAGGCTGAAAAAAGACGTGCGTCCATCAGGTTCAGCCTCTCCCACATCACCTACTGCTGTTGATCCAAAAGAAGGCAAAAAACCCAGTCTGAAATGCTTGCCAATATGCAACATACTGGGAAAAAATCCTTCTTGACCCCAGAATGGTGTCAGATTTCTCCTTGGATCAAGAAGCTTTTACCCACCTATTAAATATTATAACCCTTAATATTCTGTGTCTGCAGGAAGTCATCCAGTCGCTTTTTAAAAGTCTGTACAGTCTCTGACCCAACCACCTCAACAGGCAGAGAATTCCACAGCTTTATTGTTCTCACCGTAAAATAACCCTTTCCTATGCTTTAGGCTGAATTTTCTTTCTTCCATTCTAAGGCTAGGGTCAGACGAACGCATTTTCATGTTGTCTGTGAAAAGGTGCGTTCGAACGAATGGACGCATTTTTTCACGGAGTACGCGATAGCGGTCATACGATGCGCATTTGCGTTCGTGATTTTGTACGGATCATCAATAAAACATTTTGTGCATCTGGACGTTATGTTGGCCGGACATTAGCAGTGTCTGACATCTCCTAATCACGCAAACACGCCTCTAGCGGACGCAGCGCACTCTGTACAACCGTACTAGCGGTTTTACGTTCTCGACAAAATGCGCTCGTTTGCCACTTGCGTTGCGCAGCCGGACTTTTGTGCGACCGTACTTCGTATATTGGCCGTCATTGCGCGGCATTTGCTGCTACTACGGCCGTGATTAAGTGCGCCTGCACGCGCGTTCGCACTGCCTCAGTCTGACCCTAGCCTAAATGGGTGACCTCGTGTCCTGTGTATAGTCCTGCATCTAGCATTTATTTTACATTCATCATGGACTTGGTGTAATATGTGCCCACAAATTGTCATTTTAATGAGACAACGGGGAAAAAAGTGAAAATTTGCTACAGATAGCGATCTGATAGCGAATATTTTTTTTTTTACTTCTGAAATGTACGGACGTGTTCGGAATGGCACGCCAGCTGCTTTTAGGAGGGGGGGGGGGGGTAGTAGACAATAGGCAGAATCAACCAGGAGCAGAAATGGCTTTAAATATCCTTGAATATACCGCTCTTTCTGAGTTACTATTTCAAATCCTGTTGACAAGTGGGTATTTTAGGATGCACATAACAGGCATTGGATAGACTGCTTCCTAAGTCTGGGTTGGATTGACACTATTTGCTGGTGTACCTGTTGTTGGAATATAGATCTTAAAATGCCATACAGCCATCAATCGGCTGCCCCTGAGGAACAGCAACAAAGACGGATTTACAAACCGCCTTCCACCGGATGGTGCTGCTGGTTAATAGTGTTTCTGCTGGTAGATGTAGGCATTCCTCTGATTCACTCCTGGATGACAACTCAAAAGACAGATCTAACAATACACCTAAATCGCAATGAACTTACCGGTTTTGTTTTCGTACGCAAGATGTCTGAGGAGCACTGCAGGTGGTAGATGGACTCTGAAGACAAGCATTTCTCTTCGGTGTGGTCTTTCTACACCAGCTAAGGCGGAGGATTTCAAAATTGTTTCTGCGTCAATGCTGGACTTGCAAGTATAAAATAGAAGAACGCTTACCTATTTACCAGCTTTTCCCACTTAGGCTTACAGGACTGTATTCAATTTGAACCAACAAGAAATTGAAAACCAGGCACTTCCAGGCGGGTGTAACTATTTCTCTTTATTCCATCAACCACAACATTACGACTGCCAAAGCGGACTTTCTCAAGCATGCTTGAGAAAGGCCACTGTTGTGGCTGAAACGCCCCAGTTGATGGAATAAAGTATACTCTTACACTCTCCTTGAAGTGCCTGGTTCCCATTACTTTTCAGGGTTGGTAACCCCAAAACCACTGAGCAGCTGGTGGGGGTCTTGTTTCATTGCTTATTGAGTTTGGTAGTAGGAGAGTTTATGTTGTGGTGGCTGGCCAATGTTTGGTAGCCAGTTGCCACAGTACAAAGTTAATAGTAAAAGCACATGGCGGTCACAATGACTCTCGTAACACCCTATGCCCTTGACTGATATGGGGCATGTCAGCTAAACTATGAGCAGCCATCAGCTGTTCTCTATTACTATCTAGTAAATATTAGTAACTGAGCAGCTATTGATGCTCAGTTGCCAGTGGTGGATGTGGTATGTCCCTCCCCAGCTTTTATTAATAGCCCACACCAATGGGCATTGGGTAGCGTGTAATGGACTTACTGATAAAGGCCCGTGTAGTTATTTTTCTCTTTTTTGTTTCCCCCTCAGGGTTATTTAAAATAATATTTCTCGAATTTTTTTACACCCATTTTAACTTTAGGTGACAGCTTTGGATTTGCTGTCCGTGATTCAGCTAAAAAGTCCAAGCAGAGCAAATCTTAAAATTAATTTCTAATCCTACCCGTGTTACTTTGAGGCAACGATCTTTTGCTTCCCCGATTTGTGTAGAATTGAAATATGTAAAAATAATTATGTCAGAGTCTGATCTTTTACACACTCTATTATAGGGATGTGCCAAGCAACCTCCTAGTTCCCCCAATCCGATTGGAGTCTGTCAAAAGTCCGTATCAGCCAATACAAGTCCTTATCTGATACAGGACCCACCCACCCACTTATTCAGCAGCCAATCCTGCCAGCTGTGACAGTGTGGGTGTGGCTTGCTCCAACAGAAAACTCAGGCCCTGCCCACATTTCTAACTACATCCCCATCTAAGCAGCTGTGCATGTGTCCCATGTTTACACCGCTGCATGATTAGAGTCTATGGAAGATTTGAGAATTCATACAGAGGTTGTTTTGTTTATAGCCTTTATGGGTTTTTTTGGTATCGGAGATGCAGAGAACATTATGATGTAATTGGATTCCATTCTTGGTAACCTTCTGATCCTAGGGCAGCCACGACCTTACGCAACTCCCATAACCATGTGTGGCTGCTCTACACTATTGCCTGTTCTCTGCCTGTTTTTGCTGTTGGATTTGACACCATGTCCGCCCATTTTACAGAGGTCTGTACAATCAATGAACTCCTGGTCAGTGGCCATCTCCATTGCCAAGCGGTTTTATTTTTATTCTACATTGTCTTTCCGCAGGGACCGCAGGTACGTTTACTCCGACTACGAGTCCCCGTTAGAGATGCCGGTGGAACACTTTGGACGTGTGGACGGTAAGAATTATTCCTAAAGGCCTGTGATGAAGAAACTAATACCTGACATCGTACAATTTCTACCATTAGAATCAGAACGTCAAATTTAAGCAGGTGTCGGCACTATTATCGCAGGTGCAGAAATGATGAGAGTTGGTTGAGAGCGAAATCCCCTTGGTATTTTCCAATGTGCCCTATATTGGCTGGCTCGGTTTTCATCACACACCAAAAACTCATTTCAGGGTTATTCAGAGACCAGTGAAACTCAGGAGAATTGACTAGAGAAGTGCACATTCTAGGTCAAGGATCGCCAAACCAAAAAAAAAAAAAAAAAAAAAATTCTCCCATTGATCTCATTTTTCAAATCGGTGATTTGGTCTAGATTGTTGGCTTCTCCTACCAGGTTCTCACCTCTCTCTGAATGTTTAGTAAGTGAACCCATCTACTCGCAGAAGGATAAACCACCACCACCATGCATGTAGATCAAAGTTCTTTGTTGGATTGTCGGTGCCAAAATGTTATTCTTTGTAAGGCAGAGGAACTTACAGATGGTGACTTAGCACTGGAACCTCTGGATTTGCCATGATTAATGATACCATTCTTTGTTCTAGACTATGGCATTCTACCAAAGCACGTTTCCTCTAAGCATCGAGTGACTCGTACGGAACCAGAGGGGTTGGTGCAGGCCAGGAAAAGCAAAAGGGACGAGGTGGACATCTGGGAGCTTGATTATGATGACGACATGTGAGACAAACGCTCAAAGCGTTAACGATAACCGATGCATGTCGGCAAAAGGCCCTCTACGGAGATTCTACAATGAGCAGTCAAAAGCAAGAGCACAGCCATGGTTTTCCTTCAGATTACTTTAATGAATTATTTGCATTTTGATGCATACCCAAAGGAGATGAGAAATAAAATGCAATACTATCAGCCATAAACCGTCTCGCTCTGTGATTATTAACACTGAGGGTTATTCAGTAAGCAAGCCAGTGCCACATGTAGAAATGCTGACGCTGGCTTCAAGACAGTAGGGGGAGGGGGGTATTCAATAAGTGCCGGTGTTTGCCAAAACTGGCAAAATTCACCCTTGAAATGTCAACGATTACCAGGGTTTCACAAAAGAAATATCCAAGCAGCCACAGGAGAAACTTCATAGTGAAGAATCTCCTGTTTGGATTCTACTTTTGTGAAATGACGACGTGTGTCAATGCTACAAAACGACAGCAATTCTCGCCGGTGTTTGCTGAATTCAAGCAATGTAATGCTGAAATGAAGAGCATGGAAAAACAAGAAGAAGAATGCTGTTAGGTACATTGATGCAGTTTTGCCATTGCACAAAAATCATTAAAAAAAAAAAAAAAAAACATGTTCAGGTCAAATTATCTATTTAACCCTTTGGGCCACAACGTGTACGGTTTACGAATCCATTTCTTTTTAAGGATGTCCCGTCTAGTCACCCCGTGTCAGCACAGGGGCTTTTTTTTCCTCCTCTTCTCTGCGCTTCACAGGGTTATCCAAAGAGATTCGAATTGCTTGAGAAAGGTAACCGAACGCTGAAAATCAGGGTTCGGTTAACTTTCCTGGCCATTCGGCTATCCAGAGAGCAGGCAATTCGCCAAATCCTGTCGAATTGCCTGAACATACGGTGCCTGTTCGGTCCCTGTTCGAGGGCAGTGAAATCCCCATCAAAAAGCACTGCTTCGGCTATTCAGAGAACACAAACCAGCAGTGAAAGGTTCCCGAAATGCCCTGCCATTCGGTGGTTTAATTCGGCAAATTTATTCAGGAGAATCCCATAGGCTTCAATGTTAAAAATATTCCCGTTTTAATTCAATATCTAATAAACCGTTCATTATAAAATTCTGCAGCAAAAAGTCTCTTTATTTATAGATTTTTTAGGATACTTTAAGCATTTTTCTGAATTTTTTTTTTTTCAGTTTGCTTATTTGTTTTGTAACAGCCCTCTTTATTATCATTCCCTGGACCTCCTGTGAAAATTTCAGACATTTTCGCTCAGTAGTTTCTTTGCAAACAGCGTTTCTTTTTCCCAGATTCATACAAATGGTTTTTCTAATTTATTCACTGCCTCCTCTATGTCACAGCTGCTTCGGCTCTGTGTGATTCGGCTCCTTTTCGGCTCCTGTTCGGCTCCTCTTCGAAGGTTAATCCAGATGTTTTTGCTTGTTTTCATAGTGCATTCGGTTAGTTTTCGTCAGGTTTGCGGCAGCTTTTCCCTGCAATTCGGGGACCCTGTGGTGCTTGCTGAATACACCGCAGGGTCACCGAAATGCAATCGGCAAAAGGAACCGAATTGAAGAGAACGAAAAGTCACCGAACGTGCGGTGACTTTTCGAATCTCTTTGGATAACCCTGTCAGCATTGGCCACATTGCCAGAAAAGTGAGTGCCTTTCATGTCTTGCAGATGCGTTGACAAAAACATTATGGACTGCCATATGCATAAATAATGTGACCCCCCCCCCCCGCCCCATTATTTGCTTCTGGTTTACCCACCTAGGTTGATTCTGATGTACATTACTGATGTTTTGTCATATTCTAGATCGGTTATATAGCATATATAGTAGCATTCTACTTGTTTTTATTATGGTTTCCTTTTTTTTCCTGTGATACCCCTTGAAGAACATGGAGCATGAATTTATAGGGGAGTCATCAGTACTATTGGTGTCACATTCATACAATACTACTACAAAAATGTATCGTGTCCTGTTTTCACTTTATCATTTCTTATTTATGAATGAAACTACCCTCATAGAATAGCTGGGCTGTGCTTTAAAGGTTTGGATTGTTACAAATTGTTGTACCGGCTGGTTGGAGTAGAGGTAACATCACTGCTCTGCATGGAGAGAGCCTGTGGAGACATGGGTTCAAATCCCAGCAAGAGCACCTCTGCAGTAAGTGTCCTTGGGCAAGACACCTAACGGTACATACTCGCCACCCAGGACATACTTGAAAACGAGAGAAATCTCAATGTATCCTTCCTGGTAAAAATCAGGTCTCAAAAAAAATAAATAAAAATAGCTTTGTTAATACAGCCTTAGAAAAAATAAATAAAATAAATAAATAAACAACAAAGCGTCCAAAACATATTTCGATTGCTCTCGACTTGAACCTAAGTGGTCCTGAACTTTTCAAACACTTCCGAAAAGGGCACTTGGACGTGTCCGAACATGAGCATCTATTTTAATACCTGCGCAATTCTTTACAAATTATTTTTGGCCACCAGAAGGTAGTGTAATTTGCATCGGACACCATCCTCCAACACCCCCAGCTCTAAACGTAAATGCAACAACCGCATGGGCTAGACAATACGTGCCATGTCATTAAAGCATCAGGTATTTCAATGAACCCATGTGATGATCCTCAAAATATAAATCCTATAAATGGTGCCGGGTAGTTATAATCCACACATTAGAACATCTGTAAGGTGTTTACCATCTTTAATTTAAAATCTCATGTAACTGTAAACATAATGGCATCATGCAATATATACATTTACTCACAAGGACATTGTAGGCTGCTCTTGTTATCTGCAAACAGATCGCTGTAGTTTTGGCAGAATTTAAGGCCAGACCTCTACTGAATTTGGTGAAGAAAAAAGCAGAAATGTACGGCCTTTGTTTCCCTTAATTAACAGTACATTCAGGGAGGTGAATATTTTTGAAAACACAGAATACTGAATTTAAATCGAGGACCTACAGATTCCAGCCAAAGTCCTCGCTTTCTCTACAATACAACTGGCTATGTTACACTTCAATATAAAATTACTTTATTGTACATTTGATCAAGGCAAGTTTACCCAAAAGCGTCAGCTGAGATTTTACCCCTGCACGGCAGCCAGAGCAGTTTCACCTTTATTTTCTGGATCAACAGAAATTACAGAGATAAAAAGACTCCGGTAAACCCTTTCTATCTCTGTATATATTAACGAGTGACTGGTTTATAGACATTACACTAGTTTCCCATTTCTTGTATTTGGCCCTGAGGTAATAGATTACTTATACATCTCTCGCCCTTACAGGGATAAATTCAGCTTTAATACAAGGAGTAATATATATATTATATTTTTTTTATTTTTAAAAAAAAAAAAGAGTTTATGCCAAAATCTGGTATAAAAGGAATTCCAAGGAAGGTATATGTTGGCAGAAATGTAAGGAATTTTTTCTTTCTTCACATTGCTACCACCTATTACACATACGCTAGGCACCATGACCAGTCACTAAAGGGTGAAGTCTGGAGAAGAGAACAATCTAGGTCAAAATAGCCGATTTGGAAAGGGAGATAAATGGACGAATTTTTCACTTCTCCCGACTTCACCCTTTAGTGAATAGACCTGTTAAAGGGTTATTCAAAAAGCACCAAAATTTCAGTGCACTTCGGCGACTCCAGTTCGCCAACGCTGCGTTGAAATCACTATTAACCGAAAGGGTCCCCAAACTGCGCCGAATGTGGTGCTGCCGATCAGGCCACCAGACTGCAGAAAAAAAAAAAAAACCACGGAGCTCTATTTTTTACAAGGTGTGTAAAACAGTAAAATGTGTAGACATTAGGGATGCACCGATACCGATACTAGTATCGGTATTGGGCCCGATATTGCCGTTTGAACGAGTACTTGTTACTCCTGCAAATGGCCCGATACATCCTGCCGATACCGAAAGCCGGCGCTGGGCCGGCTTCCGCAGGGCTGGGGAAGCTGGCCGCGTGCATGAAAAGGTAGCGTCACAGATGCGCCCGGCGGCCACATCACTGCCAAGCGACCAGACCTTCAGGATGGGTGAGCATGCGGCGCGCCGGAGGGGCACGCTGGCCGCGTGCTTTTCATGCACGCTGCCAGCTTCCCCAGCGATCGAGCTGGGGCCAAATCCATGTGAGCTGGGGGCAATATCCATGAGAGCTGAGGGTATTCTGATATATACACACACACAGAATACCCTCAGATAGATATATATATATATATATAATGGGGGCATTTTTATATGAGGTCTGTTCTTATTGGAAAGCATCACATGACATTAAATAAAAGTATCGGTACTCGGTATCGGTGAGTACTTTTAAAAAGTATCGGTGCATCCCTAGTAGAAATAATAAAAACAGACCTAAAAAAGGTCTGGTACAGAATTTAAAACAAAGCCTTTTAAAAGAAAAAAATGAGAATCAAAAGACTTCATCTTAAAAATAAGTAAATAAGATGGTTTGCTGAAAATAATAAGCAGTTGAATAAAAATAAATAAAGCAATACGGTTTTTTCATATGTCGAGTGGCAGTACCGTTTGGTTCTTCTTCCTTATTTGGACAGATTACCAAAGCCTCCATTGCAACCTATAAAAAAAACACACACCTGGGGGGCAGGTAAACCCCCCACCTGACGCGTAGCTCCTCCCCTAGCCCCTATAACTCCCAGCAGCACCTCCACCTCCCCAGACAATAACTAAGCAGGAACACTAAAATAGCAAAATAGAAAAGTTTATTGGGAGGGAATAAGTAGTAATGCCGCTATGACCAGGGGCGGAAGGTGAGGCAGAGCCTCACCTGCCATTAAGCGCCATGGTATTAAGTGATAGTGATGAAATAATAAAACTAAAACTTAAACTCACCTGTTTCTCGCTCCCCCGCCATCCGTCTCTGCGCGCATTTGTTTTTTCCTTTTTCACACAGCAGCCTGCCCTGAGCCTATGCAATTTATGTAGCTGTACGCTATGCTAATCACGTAAGCTGCAAAGAGAAGTCTGCAGCGTGCGTATGTTGAAAATGAACAGACATCCGAGCGCTGCCTACTTCCTGAACCATGCTCTTCAGTGGCTCAGAGGCACTGGAGAGAGCAATGGAATAGCTTGGACCAGTGGGAAAGCACCATTTGTCAAAGCCATAAAAAAAACGCCTGCATGGGAGGCTGGCCTCCCATGCTTTGATTGACGCAAGACAGTCATGTGACTGTCCTCGTCAGTGAGCGCGGGCCGCAAGGCTGTGTGCAGTGTGCTCGGGGTGTGGCCTGAAGTTCAACAGAACTCTTGTAAGACTCCTTGTGAGTGTGCAGGAACGGAGACACTGTGCGGCCTTATTGGTGCAGCACCACCAGGGACCTGGACAAGGACCGGGCATAACAGATACAGAGCGTGACTGCAGTGCATGAATTCGGAAACAAAAATGAATAATTTTCACCTTTCCATGGCCATGTTTATTAAACGTGGCCATGGAAAGGTGATCATTTACGATTTTGATCAGAATCAGATTGAGTTTATCTGTAACATGCAAAAATTGGCTTGTAGCTTGGTATCATGCTTGATTCTTGATCTCTCCTGCGATTATGTATAGGGTTTATCGACTGTAGGTTGCAAGAGCTGTATGTATTCACTTTTGATAGCGTTTTAAAGGTCATAAGTGAAATGAATGTTGATATAAAAGTCATGAAAATGTAATAAATCGTGAAACTGTATTCTCCTATAGAACAAGAATCAAATGCGTAAATTGTGACTACGTAACCTGTGTACTGGCTCTGATACTAGCCAGTGCCTCACCAGTCACTGACCTCACCGCACGTCACTGGCCTACGACTATGGAAAAAATAATTTTACGGTAAGAAATGCAGTTTTTTTACATTGAATCCTATGGAATTCACCCATTTAAAAGGAAATATGTACCCTTTGGCGCCACCCGGTGGTGTTGGAGCGGTAGTGTGCTTTTAACTTCAATTCAGACAAGTAAAAACCCGGCATAAAATCAAACATAAAATATAGCATAAAATCAATAAAAAAGAAAACACATAAAAATTGGCAGCTTATAAGGTGTCTGTGTCTCTGTGAATGTGTCTCTAAGGACAAGTCTCTGTGTGGCCTCTTTAAAGTGCCAGTGTTGGCAGGGGGGGGGGGTCTTTTTCTTTTACCCCTCTGCAGTCAGCAGCCTCTCACATCCACTTGTTGGTATATCCCTTTCCACCTTTGTGATACAGAATGAAGAGAAAATGTGGCAGAGTTGGCACTTCAGATACCTCTGGTGGTGATGTATCTGCAGGATCTGTGCTTGCTTCTGTTGTCCAGGACCCAAATACTTTTAATAAAACCATCATGTTTTTATCCTAACAGTAAAAGTATAAAATATATATTACCAGTACACCAATACGCGTTTCGCCTTAAGTGGTTTCATCACACCAACTGATGAAGCCACTTAAAGCGAAACGCGTATTGGCGAACTGGTAATTTATATTTTATACTTTTATTATTAGTTTTAATAAAACCATCACGTTTTTATCCTATTTGGGTCCTGGCTGATTCACATCTACCAAGGAGGTGGCTGAGGCTGATAGGTGATCCGGTGCACCTAGATAATATCACTGGCTGCCTTCAAATCTGGTGTCTGAGCTCTGAGACACCAGTAAATGTGAGTAGCATAAATTATGGTGCATTTGCACTTTTTTTGAAGAAAGTATTTTACCAGGAAGGATACATTGAGATGTCTCTCGTTTTCAAGTATGTCCTGGGTGGCGAGTACGTACCGTTAGGTGTCTTGCCCAAGGACACTTACTGTTATTTTAAACTGAGCTACGCCATATATGATTTTTGCTTCTAAGGGCTACAGAGGACCCCAGAAGCAAGCACAGATCCTGCAAATAGATCACCACCAGAGCATCTGAAGCGCCAGCTCTGCCACATTTTCTCTTCAGTCACCCGTTTAAACCTGTCGAACTGAGCCACTGAAAATAAGGGAATTACACTAACATTTCGGTGCGTTCAGTAGATTAAGGATTACTTCTTTATGGGACAATTTCGCTGCCGCCAAAGATGGCCGAATTGCGACAATCCGCACCATATTTCACTGTCAATTCGCCAAATTGACAGTTTTCTGAATAGAGGAACTGCCACGAAATTGCACCGTTCGGTAGCAGGTTCGGTGCTGTTTGAATAACCCTTTTAGAGTCCTACCTCAGTCCCCTTCCTGTATCTCCCAGCCCCTCCACGGCCCAAAAACCTGTTAGGCAGCTGCTGGATGCTTGATCGAGCATTCAGCACCCTCAGTCATGTAGCAGCTGCAGCTCCTGTAGTATAGCTTTATTCATGCATTATTCAACTCTATGGCTTTCAAGGGCCCAACCTGTTTTGTCACTCATTCATTTGGATCACAACATGTCTCTTTCCTATGTATCAGCGAACGCCGACAGGGAATCCCTAAAATCATTTTGGTTGGGAAAATTATCCGGTGGTCTTGTATCTGCTTGGGTTTATCAGCCCTTTTGCAAAGTTACTACTGTACACATCAATTAACACCTTGGAAGGATTATGCAGGGGAACAATTTACCGTGCCCCAATTTGGTTTTGTAGTAGTCATTTGGTGACTGCAGTGATGAGACTGGACATGTTACTTATCCAATATTTTGCCCAGGACTGAATCGTAGTAAGGGCTGAAAACCATCTTGTTGTAGTTAACCAGGCGTCCATATCTCACTGCCAACGTCTCGGCTTCATGCTGTATTGGGCCCAGTCCCCCAGGTATCACAGGAAGGGATTTCTGGTTACTGGCAGAGAGGTAGCTCGATAAAAACATCCGGATCCTGGATTCTGCAGAAAAGAAAAGTGATGAACAAATCCTTAGTGTACAGGAATGTACTGTTTGAGAACATCTAGCCAGAAAGTAGAGTTTAAGATCCGAAATACAGACTTACACACGCAGCATTATCGTAGCTTCATACGAATTTCTTCCATTCACTTTTAGAGGCATTCCAGTAGAAATCTACCTTTTTAATGATCTCAGGTCTATTCAATAAAAGGGGAAACTCAGAATTTTTACTTCTTCTCCAGTCATTCGCCTATGTCAAAATAGCCAAACCAGAAAAATTCTCCTTTATCTCATTTTCCAAATCTGCTATTTGGTCCAGATCGTGCTCTTCTGCCAATTCTCCTGAATTTCACCTTTTACTGAATAGACCACTGAATGTTACCACTCTGCGGAAGGGTGCAAAACTCTGATCCCAGGTCAGCACTCCAAAGGCAGTTCAGTAAAGCAGGTATAGTATGGTGTAAACTGTGGCAACATTTCGGATCATGTCAATTATTATTATTCTTTATTTATAAAGCGCCAGCATATTCCGCAGCGCTGTACAATAAGCACAGTATAGACAGGGTTACAATACATTGAGCAACATTTGACAAACAGTACAGGAGGAGATGAGGGCCCTATTCCCGTAGGAACTCACAATCTGGGAGGGTTGGGGTTGGAAACAGGAGGAGAGGACTGTAAGGTGAGAGTGATTGATGGTTGCGTCAGTGAGTTGGGTGGTAGGCTTCCCTAAATAGGAATGTTTTAAGGGAGCGTTTGAAGGAAGAGAAGTTAGGGGAAAGTCTGACAGTACGAGGGAGAGCGTTCCAGAGAGTGGGGGCTGCGCGTGAGAAATCCTGCAGTCTATCATGGGAAGAGGTGATGCGGGGAGAAGCTAGGCGCAGGTCACTGTTTGACCTTAGGGAGCGGGCTGGGGTGTATTTGGTGATTAGTGAGGACAGGTAGTGGGGAGCTGAGTTAGTGAGGCTTTTGTAGGTAAGGATAAGGATTTTGAACTTAATTCTGCAGTGGATGGGGAGCCAGTGAAGGGACTCGCAGAGGGGAGCGGCAGAGACAGAGCGGCGGGTGAGGTGAATTAGCCTGGCGGAGGCGTTCAGGATGGATTGTAGGGGGGAGAGGTGGGACAGAGGGAGGCCAGATAAGAGATTATTGCAATAGTCGAGTCGGGAGATTACCAGGGCGTGTATGAGTTGTTTTGTGGCGACAGCGGTAAGAAATGGCCGAATTCTGTAAATATTACGCAGTTGGTATCGGCAGGAGGAGGAAAGAGACTTGATGTGGGGGATGAAGGAAAGAGCAGAGTCAAGTGTAACTCCAAGACAGCGAACTTGGTTTGATGGGGAGATGGTGATACCCTCCACCGTGATCGAGAAGTCAGGAGGTTGGGCGGCATTAGAGGGAGGAATAAGTAGGAGCTCAGTCTTTGACATGTTGATCTTTAGGTGGTGGGAGGCCATCCAGGAGGAGATGCCAGATAAACAGTCACTGACTTTGGAAAGGACAGGGGGAGAGAGATCAGGGGTAGAGAGGTAGATCTGAGTGTCATCAGCGTAGAGGTGGTAATTAAAGCCAAAGCTGTTGATGATTTTGCCCAGGGAGGAGGAGTAGATGGAAAAGAGCAGAGGACCAAGGAAGAGCCTTGAGGTACACCAACAGATAGAGGCAATGAGGAGGAGGAGTTACCAGCAAAGGACACACAGAAGGACCTGTTGGATAAATAGGAGTCAATCCAAGCAAGTGCAGTGTCACCGAGACCCAGAGAGTTGAGGGTCAGTAGAAGGAGGGGGTGGTCAACAGTGTCAAAAGCAGCCTTTAGGCTTGACAATGACCAGCGACCTAGTCAAAATGTTGCCACAGTTTACACCAGAATATAAACCTGCATTAATGAACTGCCTTTATAGTGCTGTATTCCTTTACGCTCTTTATGGTGTGACACAAGTTGAAAATGACCTGCAGTCTCTAGCGTTTCATTGTGTTGTGGAAGATATGGTCAAAGCAAATGGTCTCTGGACATAAGCTCCAAACATTGACTCCACTTAGCATTTCTTGTTCACCTCTCATGCCTTCCTCAATGGCTCGTCAGCCAAAGACAAAAAAAATTCCCTACTCAAAAAGCAAGAATTGGTGGAATCAAGGCCTTGGTCTAATTGTCCAAAATTGTATCTGTCCAGTTTATGCAATTATTAACAAGAACTACCATTCAGAATGCTCCATAATGGCCAATAAGCCGTCTGATGAACATAAAGTGAGGCCGGTTAAGAATTTGCTACTGTGATCATATTGGTATTAAAGCAGTGCCAGGTGACCTTGCAACCAATCTTCCCATTGACTCAGCGTAATTATACAGGTATGGTCGCGTTCGGTAAAGTGTTCTGTGCTGTCGACTGTGAGACTTCTATGGTCTTTCTTTTAGAACGTCTTGTGATCGAGCATTCGGCTTTTCACGTGATTTTAATTTTACGTCTTAATGGTCAATTCATGCAGGTCATTGGAAGTTATGTAAAAACCAGGGCTCCTGTTCCGATCAGTTGTTCCTCACATAATGCCAGAGGTCCATAGAATAGCCTTATACGTGATTACTTGGTTAACACAAGACAAAAAAAGGCTAAAATGTCTCTATTGAGAGGGAGAACTGGTCAGTCTGGTTATGGTCAAACCTACCTGGGAAAAATCCAACCCCCTTTCTAACTCCAGGAAGGGGTATATCTTTTCCACTGGAGGTAGACAAATGGTCTAAGGAAAACCAAATGAGGTGGGACGGATTGAGTATCGAAGGAAGAGACTAAGGGTCCAATTAACTCTAAGATCGCCGCTAGATGGACTGTGATTTTATATAGATTCATAACAATTACAGAATACCTTTCATAACATTAATGTTTCCATATAACATACAGTTGTGATCAAAATTATTCAACCCCCACTGAAATTGAGTGTTTTGGCCAGTTTGACATTGATTTTGATCATTCAGTCATCTTGCTTACAATTAAATCAAAGAGGCACGTGTAGGTCAGACAAATATAACATAACATTTATAATGAAATAACCACAAATGTCTTTTCTGTGCTCACATCATTATCAGTTTTATTCAACCCCCAAGTGACATTCAATCTTAGTACAACATCCTTTTACAGTTATAAGTACTAACAGCTTTTATGAAGCACAGCTTGACACAAGTGTCTTGCAGCGATCTACGGGTATCTTCGCCCATTCGTCATGGGCAAAAGCCTCCAGTTCAGTCACATTCTTAGGCTTGCGCACTGCAACTGCTTTCTTTAAGTCCCACCAGAGGTTCTCAATCGCATTTAAGTCAGGTGACTGCGATGGCCACTCCAAAATGTTCCAGCCTTTAATCTGCAACCATGCTCTAGTGGACTTGGAGGTATGCTTGGGATCATTGTCCTGTTGAAAGGTCCAACGTCTCCCAAGCCTCAGGTTTGTGACGGACTGCATCACATTGTCATCCAATATCTCCTGGTACTGAAGAGAATTCATGGTACCTTGCACACGCTGAAGCTTCCCTGTACCTGCAGAAGCAAAACAGCCCCAAAGCATGATTGACCCCCCGCCATGCTTCACAGTAGGCAAGGTGTTCTTTTCTTCATAGGCCTTGTTCTTCCTCCTTCAAACATAGTGTTGATCCATGGGGCCCAAACATTTCTAATTTTGTTTCATCAGTCCACAGAACACTATCCCAAAACTTCTGTGGTTTGTCCACATGACTTTTGGCATACTGCAGTCGACTCTTCTTATTCTTTGGAGACAGCAAGGGGGTGCGCCTGGGAGTTCTGGCATGGAGGCCTTCATTACGCAGTGTGCGCCGTATTGTCTGAGCTGAAACTTCAGTACCCACATCTGGCAAATCTTTTCTCAGTTCCTCAGCAGTCACATGGGGACTTTTCTCCACTCAACGCTTCAGGTAGCGCACAGCAGTCAAAGTCAGTATCTTCTTTCTGCCACGACCAAGTAGCGTTTCAACAGTGCCCTTTGCCTTGAATTTGCGAATGATGCTTCCTATGGTCTCTCTTGGTATGTTTAACATCTTTGCAATCTTCTTATAGCCATTGCCCTTCCTGTGAAGAGTAATCACCTCTTCTCTTGTCTTCCGGGACCATTCTCTTGACTTCACCATGTTTGTAACCACACCAGTAAATGTCTAGAAGGAGCTGAGTATCACAGTCATTTTAAAGCTGCCTAATTGGTGCTTATTATGCTTTATTGCTGCTCCGTGACATCCACAGGTGTTTTCAATACCTGATTGAAAACACTTGAATGAACCTCTGTTCTTCAGAGTGGTAGTCTTTAAGGGGTTGAATAATTGTGTCAATGAAGAATTCACAAAAGAAACATTTACTACTGTATTACAAAACCAAATGATGTCATTTTAGTTGCATATGGTTCTTTAACAAGTCCTTGTAGGATTTCATTCTGAATACAATTACAAATGTACACTAAATTCCCTAAAACCCTTTACAGCATTGGGGGTTGAATAATTTTGAACACAACTGTAGTTTTTATAACAAGTTACCTATTAGTTGGTAGATTTGGTTAGTAGGAGACACCGCTGCTTGGATCTGTCCTTTAAAGGTTTCCAGTTTCTCCGCTAAGAAGGGGGTAAAGCCATGTTGATTGAGAGTGCTGTTCACCTCCATGCAGATCTTCTCACTAAGAGTTGCCATGACGTCCTTAAAGTTGATGGATCTAACCCCAACAAAAAGGAGATAAGAGCTTTTGAAACAAATCTGGAATTTCAGAGAGATAATAAAATACTGGGTTCTGATTCACAACTTGCACCAGTAAAGCTAAAAGACGCTCTATAAAGCCACAAATAGCCAGTGACCAACATGTGCGAATGCCTGGTGGACCATAAAGGTCTAGGGGTGAGGGACAGGAGTTGGGAAGATTAAGAGATGCAGGGCCAGTGCTAGCCACACACAAACCTAAATGGGAAGAGCTCTGCCAAGTCAACACATCTCCCAGTGCTCACTAGCGCGGGTGCCGGACAAAATCCCTACAGCCAGGTTCCCTAATGCCAACATCCCGACGGCCAACTTCCAGACAGAGCAAGTGCCGGACATCCCAACTTCCAGACATCCATAATTGCAGCGGCTAACCCTAATACTAACACCCTAACCCTAGGTTTAGGGGTTATAGGGCTAGGTTTAGGGGGGGGGGTTAGGGCATGATTTAGAGGGGGGTTAGATTTAGGGGGTTAGGGCTAGATATATGGGTTAGGGCTAGGTTTAGGGGGGTTATGGTTAAGGCTAGGTTTAGGGGATTAGTTTTAGGTTTAGGGGTTAGGGCTAGGTGTAGGGGGTTAGGGTTAGGGCTAGGTTTAGGGGGGTTAAGGTTAGGGCTAAATTTAGGGGGTTAGAGTTAGGGTTAGGTTTAAGGGGTTAGGGCTAGGTTTAGGGGGGGCTAGGGTTAGGGGGGTTAGGGACTAGGGTTAGTGTTAGCCACTGGGATTTTGGATGTCTGGAAGTTGGCCATCGAGGAGTTGTCTGTGTAGGGAAGTTGGCCGTCGGGATTTTGGCATTAGGGAACCTGGTTGTAGGGATTTCGACCCAAACCCCACTAGCGCATGTTCCTGCCATTACAATTTACCTGGACAAAAATGTACACGAGGGAGTGGTGAGATCATTGGAGGTGTGGGCTGGTTGTACCAGGGATTAATCCCAGAGCCTGCTGGCTTTCTTTTCCCTAGGCCCATTTTAATCTCACATTAGTTTTAGCATGGGTTTCCTCCATGAGGGCGACAAAGGACCAGGATGGATAACCATCGTACAAACAGGGAGAACTTCCATTCAAATGTAGGAACATGTGTTTTTGTAAAAGCAAGCGCTTTGCATGTCTAACATTACCAAAAAGTCACGTTACACAATAGACATGTCCATTATTAGTTTGCAATAAACAAAATTCCTTTGAATTGCTCCAGTAGAACACCATATCAACTATACAGGTTACTGGGCCATCAGCCAGTTACTTTTGGATCCAGCATAGTCGATCCTGGTAGTGAAGGGTTTAAACATACTAGTAGAAATAGAAGTAAAGAATGTTTTCTCAAAATATCTCCCTTAAATATTCTTTAAGCAGCCGTTTCAGTGCAACGATAATGGTTTGAGTTTACTTACGGAGAGTCTGCTCCCTCTAGTAACACGCTGATGATTGACTTCATTCGTTCCATAAACCCAGGAAGTCCAAACAGGGCAGAGCCTGTGGAATTATGTATGACCAGGAGTACGGACCCCTGCCGGGTGAGCTGTACCACCTCCTGCTGCATCTCCTGAAATCGGGTTTGGTCCATTAACACAGTCTGGGGGGAAACAACATAAACAGCTCAGGGTGAAAACGTCTCCTACTGGAAAATGATGATTCTTAACCTCATTTCGAACTCGCAGATGAGAATTCAATTTCTCAGTAAAACCGTACTACCAGGACTGGACCAAATAATCTCATGTATCCTTAGAGGATTGTTTTGCCTAGACATACCCCTGCAATGGTTGGAAGATCATGTGAAGATGTAGAGTTCCTTGACATGGTTACTAGGTGAAGGATCACCGAACACTTTTGAAGATGCAGAGGTGTAACTTATTAGCTACAGCAAGTGGTTCATTTTTTTGGGAATACTAGGTCATGGACAAGCTGATTAAAGTGACGCAAAGTTAATGAATCTGTACCATGGTCGTAAGGGACAGTAGCAGTTGATCTACATCAGTGCGTCGCAAACCTGTCCTCAGGACCCACTAACAGGCCAGGTTTTAAGGATCACCTTGGGGAAACGCAGACTGAATCCTGCAATCACTGAGCAGCAAATCATATCACCTGTGCTGTGCTTCAGATATCTGTAAACCCGGCCTGATAGCAGGTCCTGGAGGACAGGTTTAGGGACAACTGATCGGCATCATATGGTGCCTCAGTTTCTAATACACACTCAAGGTTAGGAGATCACTCCCTGGACAAGGCACCAGTGTGTCGTTACGTTTACCATACTTCATTTCATCATGGATTATTATCTATAGATTTTCCACAAACGTAACAATGTCTGAACGGATTCAAACACCCATACCTCTGGGAATGGCTTATGCTGATGGTCCCATGCAAGCAGTTTCATGTAAGCATGATTCAGAACCAAGGCTGGAGTCAGTGATCCAAATGCAGATTCTGCAGCATCAGTGCCAGAGTCCAAAGCCTGGAACTTATCCAAGTCTTTAGCTGCTTCCTGTAGCCAAAGGGTAACAAATTCAAGGGAATCTGTAACAGAAAAGAACATGTGTTATTGGAGCAAAAATCCACCAATTACGGAGTAAAGAACCATTAAAATATACATACACACACACACACACGCTATACAGATGAACGGTTGGACTACAAATTGGGCAGATGCTCTCAGTATCACAGGAGTTGTACATCAACACGAGATGGAATAAACCTGTCAGTGAGCCTTGTTATACATGCACCCACCCAAAGAAACCACACGTACTAGAGCTAGTCACAGTAAGTATGTCAATAAGGCGGTCGCATGCGCCAAACAATGCAACACGCCACCGAAACTAAAACAACAGAAGGACAAATGGAAATAGAAATATAAACTCCATACTTGGCTTCTTATCAAAGAATTCCTGGAACTTGGTCCGCTCATACTCAACGGATTGCTGCATCAAATGAGGTCGAATACTGCTCACAGCGAAGTTTGCCATATCAAGCTTCATGAGGTCCAGAACCGAGAAAATTGCTCTGCAGGACAAGATGGTCAGAGAACGTTGAAGCATCAAGAACAAAGATGTTCATTGTTCAAATGAAACCTAGAACATTATAGCATTTTGTTTTAATGAAAAAAAGAGCAGTACAATATATGCATATAAACTCGAAAGGTCTCTATAGATGGGATGGTATGCAAGGTGGTATCCTTCTGTCAAGTTTCAGTCAAGAAGTAGAACATCAGGTGTTAAAGCGACATGCTAGTGGTTGCTTTAAGATATTGCCTAGGTCTGTTCAGCATCTTATAAACTATGCATTTGTCTAATTTAAGTCCATGATTTATTTCCTACCTTGATTGAGACATTTCTACTTAACACAATAGTCAGACATCTCCCTCCTGACCCAAACGTGACGCACTTTGATGTGCACGTCAGAATCAATGTGGACATAGCATTGCTTTTCCAATATGTCAAGCAGCAGAAATACAGATGAAGTTTGTGGAAGTTAAAAAACCTCCCAGGACAGGAAGTACCTCATGAAAAGCAAAAACAATTAAAATCGCAGGGGTCCCCATCCCCTCTGGAAATGCATACCGACATAAAAAATAAGACACGCAAGCCCCAAATAACCTATGTGTTGTTCCTGTCCTCGAGACAGAAGTTTCTCCATTTGGCTGTTTCTCAGACAGTGTTCCAGAAAATTGTCTCCAGGAGATGGAAGCCTTCAATGTTTTGACATCCTAAGGACATAGCCTTAGGGAGTAAAGGGTATCCAAAAACAAAATTATAAGCGGCAACAAACCCCAATTTTTAATTATACACATGCTTATAGTGGGTGCCAACACATACCCAGGAGCATCCAAATCCATATTGGGCATTCCACCTCATCCCAAGCATGGCAACTTTATTGGCACGTCAGAGACAACATTTCCACTCTGAGGGCCCTATTACAACAGGGACGTGCAGTCAGGAGTGGCAGGGGAGGCAGAGCCTCCCCTGCCATTCCAGAAAATTAATGTGGTCATTGTGCTGTATTGACGTGTGTGATGTGTATATCTAAACTGTAAATTAAATTTTAATTATTGAAAAAAAGTTTTCATACTCACCTCTCCATGCTCCCTCGCTGTGCTTGCTTCTTCGCTCCGTCCGCCGCTTTTTTTTCTCCAGCACTTTCAGTTGCTGTGTGTGTGTGATTCACTACACAAACAGCAGGGGCAGCACTGAGCCAGCCTAGCCTACGCAATTTGCGCAGCTGAATGCTACACTAATTGCGACGCTCAAGCTGGTTTTACGCTCCTTTGTGCCTCCAGAAGCAATGAGAGCAATTGAAAGCTTCAGGCAATGGGAAAGCTCAATTGGTCTCAAGCACTTTTTAAAGGGCAGAGCTCCCCATTGATTGATTGACGCAAGACAGTCATGTGACTGTCCTCGTCAGTCGTGGGGGGGGGGGACGACAGGCCGAGCTCAGCAATCAGCGTGTGTGTAATAGCGCCCTCTATTAGTCAGTATTGTAAGTGTAAAAAGAATAAAAGATGCAAACTTTATAAGTAGTGAAACTCTATTTCCTATATAACGATAATCAAGTGAGTAAATTGCAACTGCGTAACCCTGTGTATATCTGGCTCTGAAACTAGCCAGTGCCTCACCAGCCACTGACCTCACTGTATTACAATCTTCTCGCATAGGTTTGCGCCGGCGCAAAAACGCATTAACACGAGGGGCAAAACCCTTTGAACATCGTATTACAATGTCAGCGCAACAAACGCACGTATACGTCTACCGCAGGTGAACCTGCGCAAACGCTGCGTGAGCTTACTGTACGTCGTGCGTCCAATACTTAACATTGTGAGCGCAAATGCGTTTGTAATGCCATCCGCGTACCAGCGCACAATCTATGCGCAGTTTGTAACGCACAGCCTTTGCGCGCATTATTTTAGTAACTCCTAAAAGCTGGTGTTAATGACAAATTCTATCAACCTGGCCGAACCCAAATACACCAGCCCAAAAAAAAAATACGCAGCAAAGTATAGTTACACATACCAAACCAATAAAATGGAGAAGTTGTGCGTGCATTTATTATTGCTGCAGCATATATATGTGCAGATTGACTTTGCCAGGTGCAAAAAACTTAACTTGAGACAATTGTGGTTCTTAATTCTGATTGGCTGAATTGCGTGAAAAAAACAGTCCGCACACCGATTTCTGCACGCAACGTTGCAGCGCGTGTCCGTTTTACGCGCATAATTGCTCCACGGATGAAACAAAATGTGTGAGGATTGTAATACCAGTGTTGATTTATGTGCGTTAATTAAGCTGCGCCCAGTGTTAAAAGTTACTTTTTGCAGTCTAGCAACTTCCTGTCCTAATAGATTTTGGAAAAGACATACATAAATGAACATATAAGAAAACTTTGCTTTAACATGCAGACCAGATTTAAAGGCACAGTAAAGAAAAAAAAAAAGAAAAAAAAAAAGGAAATAAAAAGATAGGGCGTTGCTTTGATAAATTGAAAAGTAAACAAAATGTCCAATTTAAAAAACGATCATGTCAGGATATGAAATATTCAGGAAGGCCAATAAGTTAAATTAGTCCTTCTCATATGGTTTAACAAGAAACATTCCATGATTTTATAATAGTCAGTCTGTACCTGAACAAAGGAACAGGTTCCTTAATATCTCTGAGCTTTTTGATCTCTTCGTCCCGAGCTGGGGCGCATAAGGTCCCCATCATCCCAATGGTAAACTCAGCCAGTCTTGGAATGTTCAAGGCTCTATTCTCGGCCTCCTGCTTGATTAATTCCAAATCCAGAACCTCGTTGATTTGATTTCTCAGTCGAGTGTGACCAGGCAACAGGAAGGAACGCAGGTTCTAATGGATACAGACCAGAATAATACAATTCCCAGGTTGAAATGCAGAGAGTTTAGATAAATGTCAGCTTCCAGGGAGACCTTGAACCCTGTATTTATTCACTAATAGGTTATGCCAGGACACCCGCACTAAAATCAAGGAGTAAAGATACTCGACAAAGTTATTTGCATTTCGATTTTAAAGGTTCTTCAGCTTTCTTGTAGGATTGAAGAGCACAATGAGCCAACATTCACACATAGGTGGTGTTTACACAGTGTATCACTTGCCCTAGTGTCAGAACAAAACAATCTTCCCAGTGAATACGAGTGAGTAGGAGTAAGTACTCATTGGGAAAGGTCCTTGTTGGGATGATTTCTGAAAGCACCATTATTTTCACAATGAAGGGAGAAGACATACATAGCACATTTGAGAATACTACCGCTTCTACCCACTGTATTATCATAAAAACCATCCTCAGATAAATTTGGTTTTGCATCTTTTGACACAACTAATGCCTTATTGACCACACTGACAAATAAGAGGAGACAGGACCACCACAAGAAATCAAGGGGCTCCTTAAATTTTTAACACAGAGTGGGAACATGGACACTGGTTTCACTTAGGAGGCAGCTGGGTCTCAGGTCATTATCCAACGACTAGTGCAAGCGGTCCCTTATCTATTGTCCAGCAGTGCCGCGAGACAGGAATTATACCAGCCATCCCGGTCAATCGGCGAGTGTATGTTCATACGTACTGTAGTATAACCAAACATGATACCTCCATCAGCGCTACAGTATGGTAAAATAATGGGCAAATCCTTGCATCTTACCTCTTTTACTTCTCCCAAAAGTATAATGGCATGGTCATACACTGGTGGATCCTCATTGAATTGGGATTCAAGGCAATCCCAGAATGCTTTGTGCAAGATATCTCGGACTCTCTTCTGTAAGCTATGGCCAGAGAAGACAAAAGGCAAAATCTGAATATTCAAATAGAGGGGGGGGGGGTATTTTAACCTGAGAGAGTAGTTGGGAAGTGCAAAATAATATTGAAGTTATTCAGATGTATCCTTCCTGGTAAAAAGTTTTATAAATAAATAAATGCCATTAGGGAAATGCTAACTGGGAATAGTAATTTCCTCTTTGCATGAATTTAAGAGAGATTAATATCAAACATCTCACAGACGCCCCTCAGTTATTGGAATTTTAGTGCAGATTGTTAACAGGAATCCTAGAATACATCTCACTAAACCAAAAGGGAAAAAAAAACTATAGTGCATCTCAAACGAGAAATAAAATTATAGCTCATTAAAACAAGAAAGAAAACTCTAGTGCAGTCTGAAAAATTATAAATAGCACAAAAAGTGAAGAACAACATAAGAAATTGCAAGAGGGAGGGGGTAAAACAATGGTGCAGATACAGGTGCTTGCAATGACAAGTAACTTCAACACACACAAAAAAAAAAAAAAGTGTGTAAATTTGTTATTTATCTGACAAGGATTTTACCAGGAAGGATACATTGAGATTTCTCTTGTTTTCAAGTACGTCCTGGGTTCAAGAACATTGTATTTCTGTAACGACTGTAACATTTCAAAGTAATAAAATGCAAGATATTAAAAAACAAAACACAAATATACAGATTAACACAGAAAATAAATATGTGGGAAAGCCAGTTTAGCTCTTTAAACAGATCACAATGGTGGGTCATGTAGTTACATTGTAGCACAAAGCGGCAGAATGAGTTATACAATGTAGTAAGTTTATGAAGGTGTGTTTGCCGGCGCTGCATACACTACATCTCCGTATTCAATAGCCGGCATAAGCATTTGTTGTACAATATGCTTTCTTATTGCGAGGCTCAGGAAGGATTTGCTTCTGTGCAGGCACCTAGTTAGGGGTAGAGTTTAGATGAGTGTTTCTCGAGAATATATTACACACACACACACTATTTTTATTTCAAAATGATTGGTGCAGATTTTAATAATAAAAAATGAAAAATAAAAATTGCTGAAGAACAAAAGAAAAAAAAAAAAGGTAAATATCGCAAGACATTGAAAATAAACTTAGTGCAGATTTTTCTCTATATAGTCAATAAAGGAAAGCTATAGCAGACTCTAAATTGAGTGGGCAGAAATATCTTGAATAGATTACTAGCAGAAAATGAAAAATGTGGTGTAGCTTGGGAAGAAAGAATTGGAAAATATTCAGCAAATTGTAAACACGGGATGGAAATGTAGAAAATACTGCAAAGGGAGTTTTAAATTATATAAAGCAAGGATTTGACGGTCAGAAAAAAAACACATAGTGCAGCTTCTAAACAGAAAAGTAAAACCTCAAATTTCAAAACAGAATGCCCACTGTAGGGACATTGGAGGTCTGATCCGATCTGCTTTAAATACAAGGGGCCGTATTACAATGTTGGTGCTAACTTAACCAGAGCTGTTGTAAACTTAAAAGCTCCATAGGCTATAATGGCTCTGGGAAGTTTACAACAGCTCTGGTTAAGTTAGCACCAGCTTTGTAATATGACCCAAAATGTTGTTAGGTTTCCATAAAGTGCCAGAATCTGGCCAATCGCCTTGAGAAGGATCGGATGTCTCTCTCTATGCAGAATATGCTGTCACTTTAAGATGATCCTGTTGAGCTATTTTTTACTTTGGTACATATATACACTTGCGAGTTTTTTTTATTAAAACAAATAGTTCATGCTGTTTGTGTTTTACCTATTTAAATTGAAATCATTGGAATTCTTATGACGTATGAAGATTTGGCAGTGCTCTTTCTTGTTTCAATACAAGATAAAGATCAGCATTATGAAATGTAACAATTCTGCATATACTGGAATAAACCAGTTTGATACACCTTAATATAGACTGCCTAGATTTTAAATATATAAATAAATAAAAGTACAATAAGAATACTAGAATAGGTAAATGAAACATTGCAAAATAAGCACTGAATTTCAGCTGAAAAGCCACTGCAGACATTCCTAAACTCAACACGTCAAATCTACAGGGTTATTCAAAGAGAGGTGAAAAGCAGGAGAATGACTGGAGAATGGAGAATTCTAGGTCAAAATAGCCGATTTGGAAAGTGAGATGAATGGGAGAATTTTTCTGGTTTGGCTATTTTGACCTAGAATTTTCCATTCTCCAGTCATTCTCCTGCTTTTCACCTCTCTTTGAATAACCCTGCTAGTCTATTGTTCTGCTGCTTTTGTCTTTAAATGCTTTGTTTTACTAGATGGAAAAAAAATAAAATATCAAAAGATAATTCTTGAAAAGCAAACATTTAAAGGAGCGCTAATCTTCCACTGAAAATAGTGGAACTGCAATGCCATCACAATAAAAACGGAAGATCCCAGAAATGGATCAGCAACATTTAAACTTTATCATCTTGTTTTGTGCAGTTGATAAGGCATACATTTTTTAAGTGTGTTTTTTTTCCCCTCTACCTGTAACATTTTTGCAGCATTAAAACTAGGCATAATATGTTTTTGCATTATTCCTTTAAAGAGGGCAACGACTTCGTTATTATGACAATAAACAAAAACAATCAGGGTTATTCAAGAGAGAATCGAAAAGCCACCGCACATTCGGTGACTTTTCATTCTCTTCAATTCGATTTGCCGATCCCATTTCGGCGACCCTGCGGTGTATTCAGCAAACACCACAGGGTCCCCGAATTGCAGGGAAAGGTCGCCGCAAACCTGACGAAAACTCACTGCAAAACGAGGGCGAACGCACACCGAAACCTGCAAAAACATCTGGATTAACCCACCAAAAACACCGGAAAAACCTCAGCAGGAGCCGATCACACGCAGCGAAGAAGCCGGAAAAAGCCGACACCGCAGACGAATGCAGTGAATAAATTAGAAAAACAGTTTGCTTGAATGTTTGAAAAGTGAAACGCTGTTTGCAAAGAAACTACTGAGCAAAAATGTCTGAAATTTACATATGATCCAATGAATAATAAGGGCTGTTACAGAGAAAAGAAGTTAAAAAAAAATCCTGAAAAATGCTTAAAATATCCTAATAAAGCTATAAATAAATAGACTTTACTGCAGAATATTATAATAAATGGTTTAATAGATATTGAATTAAAAACGGGAATATTTTTAACATTGAAGCCTATGGGATTCTCCTGAATAAACCTGCCGAATTAAACCACCGAATGGCAGGACGTTTAGGCTGGGGTCAGACGAGCGCACTTTTAACGTGCGTTCTGGCGCACATAATTACGGCCGCACTAGTAGCAAATGACGGCCAATATACGAAGTACGGTCGCACGAAAGTCCGGCCGCGCAACGCAAGTGGAAAACGAACGCATTTTTTCGAGAACGCTGAACCGCTAGTACTGACGTACTGAGTGCGCAGCTGCGGCATAGCGGCGTGATTAGGAGACGTCAGACGCTGCTAATGTCCGGCCAACATAACGTCCAGACGCCCAAAGTTTCCTGGTTTGGATCTGTAAAAAAATCACGCACGAAAATGCGCATCGTATGACCGTTTTCGCGAATTCCGTGAAAAAATACGTCAATTCGTTCGGACGCACTTTTTTACGTTCGAGTGTAAAAATGCTTTCGTCTGACCCTAGCCTAAGGGAACCTTTCACTGCTGGTTTGTGTTCTCTGAATAGATGAAGCATTGCTTCTCTATGGGGATTTCACTGCCCTCGAACAGGCACCGTATGTGCAGGCAGTTCGCCAAGATTTGGCGAATTGCCTGCTCTCTGGATAGCTGAATGGCCAGGAAAGGTGACCGAACGCTGATTTTCAGCGTTCGGATCCCTTTCGGCAGCCATTCGGATCTCTTTGAATAACCCTGTATATATTTATAATTATGCTACCTTAATGCGTCTAATGAAATTTGTATATACAAGACAAGACCGGTGCAGAACTGTCAAGAGAATTTTTAAATATGAGATATATATAAATATATATATGACGCGGCGTCACATCATTGGGGGTGAGTGTACAACTTTCTCATAAATATGTAGATATTTGTATTGTTTTTATTCCTTGATAAAGGCTCTTAGGAGCTGAAACGTCAGATTTGTTTAATGCATATTTATTAAATATAAAAATCTATCTAGTCCCGGAGTGCTTCCTTCTGCTGTCCTGAGATAGATATATATATATATCTATTACATACACACACGATTGCAAAGGTGAACGCACTCTGGGGTTTAGGAGAATAAAAATTTTTTTTTTTTAAAAAAAAAGCTAAATTATTTAAGAGCATTATAACCATATTGCCCGATCTTTCATCTCTTGCTCACCACGAGCCGAAACCTCAGGCTATGGGTTTAATATCCTGAAATAAAAAAAATATATATATAAATTTATCATAAGTCCCAAACTACATCCACCTTTGTGTGTGTATATATATGCAAACGCGCGCGTACACTTGACACTAGATATTTTTTACTTTCCAAAACTTGGAATTATTCTAAAACAATTTAGACTTTGGTATTCAACTATTTTATAAAATATATATATATATATATTTTTATTGTTCTGAAAATTTTTATCCCTACAGTTGAGGGAGTACAAAATATATATGGAAAAAAATCATTAAATAAAAAAAGAACAAATTGGGCATTTTAGCTTTAAAGTGTTTCCCGAGGTGACCTTTGTTGGAGGGAGGATTTATAATCTCAGTAATTAGCAGCCGTAAAAGTTTGCCAACACCTGCCCCCAGGAACCAATTTTGTTTTAGGGCAGGAAAAGAAAAATCAGCCAACAGTAGAATTAATGGCAGTTTTGCAATTCAGTAACAGGTGCCGAGCATCTTACGACACATGAAAAAAATCTGCCTGGGGAATGTAACGTTTTACTCCCTTAAAAGCCTATGAGAGAGGACTCCGGGAGGTCCCACACCAAGCCAAAAGGCCAACTCCAATCCAAATATGGCTCCATACAAGAAGCTACCGGAGAGCCCGAAGCTGATGGTTTGGAAGGAAACAAATTGCTCTTTGGATGAACACATTGTGCAGAGAGGATTTGTGCATAGAAACATACAGGGTTATTCAGAGAGCGGTGAAAAGCAGGAGAATGACTGGAGAATGGAAAATTCTAGATCAAAATAGCCAAACCAGAAAAAGTCTCCCATTCATCTCACTTTCCAAATCGGCTATTTTGACCTAGAATTTTCCATTCTCCAGGCATTCTCCTGCTTTTCACCTCTCTCTGAATAACCCTGATAGAAAATGTCGGCAGATAAGAACCTTCCGGCCCATCTAGTCTGCCCAATTACATGGATACTTTACCTGGATTTATCTTTTGTTTAGGATAGCCTTATGCCTATCCCAAGCTTGCTTAAATTCAATCACTGTTTTGGTCTCTACCACTTCTACTGGAAGGCTGTTCCATGTGTCCGCCATCCTCTCAGTATAATAATGCTTCCTGATGTTACTTTTAAACCTTTGCCCCTCTAATCTAAGACTATGTCCTCTTGTTTTGCTACTTTGTTTCCTTTTAAATATACTCCCTTACTCTACCTTGTGGATTCCCTTTACATATTTAAATGTTTCTATCATATCTCCTCTGTCTCGTCTTTTTTCCAAGCTGTACATATTAAGATCATTAAGCCTTACCTGGTAACTTTTCTCCTTCAAGCAGTACACCATTTTAGTAGCCCTTCTCTGAACTCTCCCTAAGATGTCTATATCCTTCTGGAGATACGGTCTCCAGTACTGCACACAGTACTCCAAGTGAGGTCTCACCAGTGCTCTGTACAGTGGCACGAGCACTTCCCTTTTCCTACTGCTAATACCTCTCCCTACACAACCAAGCATTCTGCCAGCATTTCCTGCTGCTCTATTACATTGACTACTTACCCTTAGATCCTCTGAAATAATAACCCCTAAATCCCAACCCTCAGATGTTGAGGTTAGGACTGTATCAAATATTCTATATTCAGCACTTGGGTTTTTACGCCCCAGGTGCATTATCTTGCACTTATGTTGATGTTGGACAGAAGGTGAAAGGGGCATCTCAGAGCCCTGTCCTTGCCCAACAGGTGTTTAACCTCTCGGTTACCGATATGGTAAAGCGCAGTGAAAGTCACCGGGCAGTGTTTGCAGAAGACGCAGAATAAGATAACTCAATCTGAGCAGGATATTCCATCTATTAAGAGGACCTTAGAAGTCTTGACCCCTGCCTCCTAGATCTGTCAATCAACAAAAATCTATACACCTTACCGGAAATTGCCCACTACAGGCTTTATGCTAGAACGGTCACGAAATTTGGGGAAATACAAGTATTTAAATCAAAAGTGTTCAAATTAAATCAAATTTGCCAGTCATTATAAATAATATTACCTACAGGCAAGTGGGAGGTCTGATTAAATGCATTTAAAAATGTAATATATCATTAAGGCCCCGTTCACACCTGGGCGTTTTACAGAGCGTTCCTACACGCTGTAAAACGCCCAAACACGGAAATCCCGTGATTTCCTATGGGGCCTGTTCACACCTGGGCGTTTTACAGCGCGTAGGAACGCGCAGTAAAACGCATTACGCCCAAAAGAAGTACATGAGCTTCTTTGGGGCGTATTGCAGCGCGTTCGCAGCCATAGACTGCAGCGTGAACGTGCTGCAATGCGCGTTCGTGTGTTTTTCACGTTTGGGCGATAAGCACGTATTACGCACAAATGAAAAACGCTGAGGTGTGAACGGGGCCTAAGAGAATAGAGCGGCCCGTTTCCTGCATGCGCAGCGTCCCAACGTCAGAGCAACAGAATATGACATAGCAAGCACGTGGTCACTAAAGGGGTTAGTCAAAGAGCACCCAAATTTTAGTGCCCTTTCGTTCAGCACAGTTCAAGTTTGCTGACCTTACAGTGAATTCAGTATTCACAGCAGGGTCCCCCTAAGGGATCCGCTGATAAACCACTCAACACAGCCTGCGATCCGCCGAATGCATCCGCAAACCGCCGATCAGGGTTAATAAATAAATTTAAAAAAAACATGCCCCCCGCAATTCTTAATAAAAAAGTTAAAACAATAAAAATGCATGGAAATAATGAATTAGGTCCTGTGAATAATAATAAAAAAGGTCTGTTTCAGAATTTAAAAAAGCCATAAAAGAAAAAAAAAAAAAAAAAAAGAAATATCGGAAACAAAAATGTTGCAGACAAAAAAAAAAAATAATAATAAATAAATAAATAAAAAAAATCCAGAAAGATGCCTAAAAAGTAAAACAGACTTTTTGCTGCAAATGGAAAGAATAAACCGTTGAAGGATTCTTCTCTCCATTGAAACCTATGGGATTTGTCTGTTCAAACTTGTCGAACGAAACCACTGAAAATCTGGGTATTTTGCCAACTTTTTAGGAGGCTCTGAACCACATAATCACGATCCACATTATCGATTTGGCTGGGCGGGATCCCCCATAGAGATCCAGAGGCGTTCTGATCGAGCCATTAGGGGCTCCACCTTTGTGAGTGTAGTTTCAAATTGGGGAACTATTTCCCGTGTACGTTATACTGCGCGATTATTGTTTCGTCATTATTGTTCTTAGCGCCAGCCCACTGACAACCCTTCCAGGTTCACCCCCTTTATTTTGCCAACTTTCCCCTGCGTTCTCCAAATAGATTAACCATTACTTCTTTATGGGACATTTCACTGGCACCGAAGGTCGCCGAATTGCTGCGATTTGGGGTGAATTGCATTGTATTTTGCTGGCAATTTGCCAATATTTCGCGAATTGCCAACTTTATGAATAGCCGAATTGCCAGAAAATTGCACCGTACGGGGAAATTCGGTGGCAAATTCGTCACTGTTTGAATATCGCCTCAAATGTCATGTCGATCAAGTTGATTTATAAATATTCTTACAATCTTGACAAAACAAACTGGAAATTCCACACATTGCTTGGCCATTATGCAGATCTGGTAACGGTTCTAAATATTGGGACTTGTCCGGCCTAAAGTAGACGCCCCCCTTTTCTGGATGGAGTGGACCCAGTTCTTGTCTAGACAGGTCCACCCATTTAATTGGGGTCTAGGGTTCTGACCTCAGTGTCTAGAGAATACTTTTCAGATGATGGGGGATGGGGGGGGGGGCATTCATTTCCCTCTCCAGATCTCGGTTTCCACAGCCACGTCTGCAGAGGAGACGAAAGAAAAGCTTTCTCTACCTTCTGCCACATATCATTCTATGCGTCCTCTTTCAGTAGGTGCTTCCAGAGCCATTCCAAGACTACACCATGTGCTCCATCTCAGGCGACATTATAGATACATTTACACTTGTGTTTTGAGCTCGTTCATATCAGTTTCATGCAGGCAGTGATAGCTTTAACTCAAAATTAAGATCCAGCTCCAGACAGAATCTTCGAAGTATGTTTGTCTATAGTGACCAAGAAACAATGGAGTTGAACATCTTGGAAACTCTGGCCCCTGGACTTGTTTAACCCTCATCTGTAATTTCAGTCCATGTAGAGAATGTTCTATGATTTTACCAGGAAGGATACATTGAGATTTCACTCGTTTTCAAGTATGTCCTGGGTGGCGAGTATGTACCGTTAGGAGTCTTGCCCAAGGACACTTACTGGAGAGGTGCACTTGCTGGGATCGAACCTGTGTCTCCACAGTCTCTCTCCACGGTTATAGAGCAGTGATGTTACCTCTACTCCACCCAGCCAGCAGAAGGCCTCTATGTTCTCAAAGATTGTTTACAAACTGTAGGAACAGTTCAGGACATAAACCTAAGATTAGTGAAGAACATCATGTTTCCATGGCACGGACCTACAGAACGTCTTCCATTCCTCTAAAAATAAGTACATTTTTCTCGTTGTACTTCCCCCCCCCCCTCCCGCACACCAAATAGCACTCAGGGCTATAAGCCTACACCTGGGCATTGTTGTCAGAGTCTGCATGTGCTGGCAGCGTGATTTCCTCAGGCACTGGGTGAATGCTTGGCTCCGCCGCCTCAAACCTCTGGAACGAATAAATAGAAAAGATCCTTGGCAAGAGGTCCATCTCACCTGCCATCAGGAAGCTCCACAGGTTTGATCTGGAAACCTCCAGAAACGACAATCTCATGAGCCAAAGCCATGTTAGTGACTCCTTTTGCCGCTTCCATCAGTTCCTCCTCCAACACGAACCGAGGAGGACTTTCTGTAAAAAGGGAGAACAAAGAACAAACGACCAATAAAGAGATTTTATCTCAACTAAATTCTAAAAATTAAAAAGTAAATTAAAACAAAAAAACTCAGAATTCTTCTTGGATTGAGATACATTCAAATTAAATCCAAGTCATTAAAAGGATTTTCCCGACTTTTTGGTACAAGTGCGAAAATAAAACTAAAATCCTCCAATGAGTATCATCTCAGTTATCTTTTGGTTCAACAAGAGGAAAAAAAAAAAAAAAAGGTGGAAACTGCCCCCCCCCCCCCACAGTATCTTTACATCACTTGCTCCTCACTGTGTGGCTTTGGTCATAGAATGGAGTACATAGGTTGATCACGGTCTTAAATCATTGTATTGTGTGGAATTTATTCAAAGGGACAGCACAAGAGGTTAGATTAGAAGCCTTTTAAGCTTCCTGTTTTAGCTCATTCAACTGCCATCTCTCATCTCTGTTAGCTTGGAGAACAATAGAACTCCTGCAGCCTTATCTAACCATTCCCTCCTCCACCTCATTAACAGTTAAATACTGTAGAGGCTAAGCCATTGAAGAAAAGCAAACCTTTTGCACGGATTTTGGTAAATGTTGAATCATGGGAAAAGAAATCCACAACATTGAAACGGGATAAAAAAAATAATATATATATATAATTTTTTTTTTCCTTTTTATAAGCAATTACTTCAAGGGAAAAAAACAGCATCATGTGTTTTATAATGGGGTTTTATTTGTAATGCACAGGTCATCTAGTTACAACTCCTGTAGTGTCCCTTTAAGGGTTACCCCTTAATGCAGGCTGAATCCTGCAATCACTGAGCAGCAAATCCTATCACCTGTGCTGGGCTTCAGATATCAGGCAAACCTGGCCTGATTCTTAAGAGCGGTAGGCTTCCAATAAAAGCAATTAAAAAGGAGCAAACACTTTTCTATAGACTCACGTCGGGGAGTATTCTCTCTGTGCGGGCTGGGAGTGCTCTGCCGAATTCTCTTTTGGGTAGACTTCTGTGGGAGATCAGAGCGGTCGCTTCCTTTGCTCGGGTCCCCAGAAGCTTCATCTTTGGGGCCTGGTTGGTCTGGATCTAATGGCATTGTCCAGTGAGTCCTATCAAATCAGAAGGAAAGGCGTCAGATTAATAGGATGGAGTATCCACGATGCGGGTGCCAACAGGCGTCCCAATTTAGACTATAAAGAAGATAATAATTGCAATATAGAGACATTAATCATGCATTGCCAGCACGGCTTATTTAATCAGACGCTTGCAAGAAAACTACACGTCTGCTTAGTTTTTTATCTTTGTCCTTTCTTCATCCACCAACATAGACACATCAATATCAAGGAGCTTCTAGAAGAGGGGTCAGCAACCTTGGCCCTCCGGACGACGAGATTCAGAAACCCATTGATGCTCAGTCAACCTAATGAGTAGTTGAGCATCATGGAAAATGTAATTTCAAAACATCTGAAAGGGCCAAGATTTCTGATGCAGGACAAATTAACCCAATATTTGGGAGGGCCTGGGCACATCTTTGTCGGTGGGTATTACTGGGCCACAGTCCTTTATAGATGGAAAGTAAATCTGTGTTAGTTTTAATCTCTTCCTGAAGTATCTTCATATTCAAGAAAGTTCTAAGTGGCAAGAGAGGGTTTTGACCTCTGGGATAATCCAACGATCTTGGGTACAATTTGGGTAATTTAACACTTTATTCCCTTGAGGGATTTGCCAGTATCTTTGGCCACCAATGAATTTGACTGCATTGCTATGTTAGCCGATTGTTTCCAAGTACTCCCAATATGTTATGGATGTCTGCAGACCAGGGGCGGAGGGGAGGGATGACCATTAACCCTTTCACTGCTGAGGACGTGTGGGGAACGTCCTGATTGACTCTTAAGGAAAGATAGGGGGTTCATTTGAACCCTGATATCTCCCGACTGTTGACAGCTAGCAGGGTCATGTTTGGTTTCATTAGAAAGGCCAGAGCATGGCCTTTCCAATGATATCAAACATGACCATGTTGAATGTAACAAATAAAAAATAAAGATAATAATAATAATAAAAAGAAATACGTGCTTAAGACGTAAAATGGCTCAGCAGTGAAGGGGTTAAGGCAATAGGGCACTGTCTGAGGGTCCTGGCATAGGATTGGGCACAATGAGGTCCCCTAAGGCTTGATCAGGCCTGGTCTTTCAGTGGCGCACCATTTTCATTTTGAAATAATGTGAGAAAACAAAAACTCTAAAATGTACATAGAGGGGCTCCGTGATCTCCTTTTGCCTGGGGACCCCAAGTGCTGTCAGTCCGGCCCTGCTACAGTACAAACTTTGATACATGTGTTTATAAACTTGAATTTCCCAAGTTAGGCTGGGGTCAGACGAGCGTAGTGTTCACGTCCGTGATTGCGCCTAAAAGTACGTCCGTGATAGCATGACAGGAAGCCCATTGGAGCCCGACACATGAAGTACGTCCGCACTGAACTGCGGACGCACAACGGCCGCGGCCCACGGACGCAAGGCAGGCAAGAACGTACAACCACTAGAACGGCCGCACAAAGTGCGCTGCGTCCGCAACGTCTGCATAGCTTTGTGTGTGAGTGATGGAACGTGGTCAGACGGACTGCATTTATACGTCCAGCATTTTTCACGGACAAAATGGTTTTGCTTTTTAATTTATTTTTCCTCCTACATCCGTCAAAATATTTGTCAGTGAAAAAAACGGACTGTGTGGCCACTACTGCGTCTTCCGTACTGACGTACGTCCGTGTGCAAGGACGTACAGTCCGTAGAAATCACGCTCGTCTGACCCTAGCCTAAGTCGACAAGCACCTTCTTTGTTGAGGATAACCAAGACTGTTATACAAACATACATTGTTGGTCTAACATGGAGAACGACAAAAAGGTTTAACGCCGAACTCTGCTCCCCGGAGAGTTTCCGTTATTCTGTACAGATTCAAGTGTTTCTAGGGTTAATTTATTGCTGGATCATATGGCTTCATTGGTCAAGTTCCCAGGATATTGGGATAGTCTATCATGATGCCCAAAATCCATGTTATTATTCTCTAAATATTACATAGCCCTGATGAGCTGAAAGCTTTTAGACAGACAGGGGATTGATGTCAAAGCATCGGATTTCCTGCTACATTAGGGATCTCCATGCTCCAGGTGAGGATCCGGGGCCAGAGGAATGTTCTCTCCGCAGATTGACAGAGCCACATTGTGTCTCACGATGACGTTTATTGTTATGACACAAACATTCACGGTTTGTACAATACTTGCGTATCCAACTCGTCACTGTATCATGTAATGATTATTAACACACACATCACATTCTTTCATAGTGTATAAAAATACACGTTCTGTAGCTTCCAGTTTCCTCCCCTCACCTCTACTAACATCTCCATCATGACGTAAATTAGACTGTATCCTTTGTATGAGTAAAAGAAGAGAAACAGGCCATACACACAATGGGTGAAGTGGGCATAAGGGGCTTTGCACGCTAATGGCATAGGAGAGAAGGGGGCTGATCACACAAAGGTGCGTATAACTGAAGCGCTCTCCATCCTTGTGCCCTTACCCCCCTTGGCACCCTTCCCCACACTATACATGGCCGCTGTGCCTGTTGGAGAAATGTGGATGCTGGCCTCCTGCCAAAGGACTGTCAACCAATGTGGCAAAGCCAACTCTAGAAGACAATGGGCAGAAGTGGGCACCTACAGGTTAACATGTTAAATATTTTGGTAAACAGATTGTATTTTAGGAGTTTAGTTTGTGTCAGTAATCTAATTTAGACCTATTGTCAATACGGTCTCTCCCTGTCTGTATAATTGTTTGCCCTCAGATTGATCTGATGTTCAGTTGTTGAGGATTTGTTAAAACAGATGGGATTAACACATTAAGTTTTCTGTATCTCCTGCAGGAATTCACGTCCTCCTCATGTAGACCTTGAATTTTGTTGATTGCGTCATTTTACCTCCACCCCGTTTCTCATAAAAACTGGTCTCCGTTTCGAATTAAAGATCGTTCTTCTTCCCTGCGCTAAGCTGTGTCTGGTGTTTGGGGAGAGATACCTAGAATTACACAGCACTCACTCAGGTTCTGGCTGAGGGTTGTGAGAAGGAAAGCTGCTGCGGATCTGCTTGACAGGAGAGAAGGGACGGACGCTGTAACAAGTTCGGGTCTGGTCCACAAGTTGGAGACCAGTAAACCCCACTGACTGATTAACTTGGTGTGGTAGTAATGATACTCAGCGGTAGAAAAGCTCCATACAGAGGCAGAGCTTACAACTCTTGGGGCCCACGGGTAATAGGAGATCATGGGCCCCGCATTGCTACAGCCCACATGTAGTACAAGCACCTCCCATATGTACTTTGTTACAGTCCAGAATTTATTTCTCCAGACTAAATCTGGCTCCTGATACCATTTCCTCATGATTTGTATCTGTGGCCGCTTGTGGCCGCACTGAAGGGCAGCTTAACCAATTCATAGGGGACCTTCAGGCCTATTGGTCAGTCTACCCTTGTCTCCATAACACAGTCCCCCACAACCAGATACTGATGGAGTGTTTAAATGGGCCGCCTCGACCCCTCCCAGCAGCCTGCACGGGGATGGCCTGAACCCAATGATGCCCGGACTGCAATCTGCGGCTCGTGACAGCACCTGTCAGCGAGGCGTACCTGTGCGCCTCGCCGGTGTTAAAGACACCTGCCCGTCGTTAAGGGGTTAATGAACAATCACCAAATACTACTCTTTCCCACCCTTCAGGTGTCAATCACAAATATAGGATTGATCATATATTGTCACACACACACACACACACACACCTGGTGTGTTTGTGTTAATAATTGCTAATTGAGAGACAGAAACATAAGTGTGGAAACTGAGTTTTCTAAGACTTGACCCTCGCCAACAAGCAAATGTCTTTTTCTGGGTTACCCCAGCAGCCCCTGACCCCAAAAACGGTAACGAGAAACAGATAAAAAGAAGCAGCAAGGCAGGGAAGAACATGAAGATTTAGGCTAATGTCGCACTCTGCGTGCATAACGGACGGACGTACTGACGGAAGATACTGTAGACACAACACGATCCGTTTTTGTTGACGGACGTAGAAAAAAAAAAAAAAAAAAAAAAAGGGAACTATGGGAAATCAATTTATTATGAAAAATGCTAAAAATATGAAAAGGATATGAAAAGACATTTTGTGCGTCAAGGTGCTGGATGTCGCAAATGCGCTGCGTCTGACATCGCATCACGCACACAGAACGCTACGCGGACATGGCGCACTCTGCGAGTCCGTGTTAGCGGTTTTACGTTCTTGCCTAACTTGCGTCCGTTTGCCACGTACGTTGTGCGGGTCTCTATTGCTCATGATTCTATGCTACGACGGACGTTAAGGCTAGGGTCAGACGAAAGCATTTTTCCCCGTGACCGTGAAAAAGTGCGTCCGAACGCATTGACGTATTTTTTCACGGAATGCGCAAAAACGGTCAGAAGACGCGCATTTTCGCATTTGCGTCTGGACGTTATGTTGGCTGGACATTAGCAGTGTCTGACATCTAATCACACAAACACGCCGCTATGCCGCAGCTGCGCACTCAGTACGTCAGTACTAGCGGTTCAGCGTTCTCAGAAAAATGCGTTCAAATTCCACTTGCGTTGCACGGCCGGACTTTTGTGCGGCCGTACATCGTATATTGGCCGTCATTGCCCGTCATCTGCTGCTAGTGCGGCCGTAATTATGTGCGCCAGAACCCACGTTAAAAGTGCGCTGGTCTGACCCCAGCCTTAACTGTGCGGCAACACGGACGTGATCACTGCGTTCGTCTGACACAGGCCTCAAAAGGAAAGCGTTGACACGAAGGAGGACGAGAAGGATATGGGAGAGTAATGATAATAGCATGAAATCACTGCCCCTCTTAATAAAATGGGTCAGATATTGTAGCGCACCTATGAACAAAGCGTTCCCGGCAGTGGCGTAGCGTGGGTTGTCAGCGCCCGGGGCCAGCCAAGAATTGTGCGCCCCCAACCTGTGGACACGTTATCGATACTGCCCCAGCCAGCTCTCCCATGGATATGCCGCAGCTCTCCCATGGATATTGCCCCAGCCAGCTCACACATGGATATTGCCCCAGCCAGCTCACACATGGATATTGCCCCAGCTTTCACATGGATATTGCCCCAGCTCTCACATGGATATTGCCCCAGCTCTCACATGGATATTGCCCCAGCTCACACATGGATATTGCCCCCAGCTCACACATGGATATTGCCCCCAGCTCACACATGGATATTGCCCCCAGCTCACACATGGATATTGCCCCCAGCTCACACATGGATTTGCCCCCAGCTCACACATGGATTTGCCCCCAGCTCACACATGGATTTGCCCCCAGCTCACACATGGATTTGCCCCCAGCTCACACATGGATTTGCCCCCAGCTCACACATGGATTTGCCCCCAGCTCACACATGGATTTGCCCCCAGCTCACACATGGATTTGCCCCCAGCTCACACATGGATTTGCCCCCAGCTCTCACCTGGATATTGCCCCAGCGGCAGCCAGCTCTCACATGGATACTTGCCCCAGCTCTGGATCCAGCAGGGGTTGAGGGGGCCCAGATGCCGGGCAGCAGGAGTGCCTGCCCGGTCCTGAACAGCGTGTGAGTCTGTCCGTGTTGAAGGGGAGGCGGCTGCGTGCGTGCGCAGGTCACGTGGTCCGGCCAGTCAGGTGGTACAGAGACTCAGTACCACCTGATTAGCCGGACCACGTGACCAGCTGTGCCTGCACGCAGCCGCTTTCCCTTCAACACGGATGGACTCACTGTTCAGGACCGGGCAGGCACTCCTGCTGCCTGGCATCTGGGTCCCCTCAACCCGCGGGCCCTTGGGCCCGGCGGGTCAGTCCGGGCCTCAACTTTTAGGGGCGCAAATTTCTTTTGAAATTATGCGCCCCTAACAAAACTGCGCCCGGGGCCACGCCCCCCCCCCAAGCTACGCCACTGGTTCCCGGATGCATTCGAGGCTCTTGTTTGAACCTTGTGTTAGAAGCCTATCGTTCAGGCATAACAAATTACATTCTCACTCTTTGGGAAAGAAAATCAGCTGAATTATGGAGAGACCGAGCAATGCACATTACCAGTGGAAAAAAAAAAATATTCTAGCTTAACCCCTTCATTACCAAGTGCTTTTTGCTGGATTTTTTTTATCATAACTTTTATTTGAAACATGGGATGTGTAGTTTACAATTAAATTTGAGGCAGAATAGAAATTGTGCACAGAAACTGTTGTTCTGAGATAGCTAAAAAAAAATAAAAAAAAAATAAGAATTTAAATTTGCCACATACTTGTTAATCCTTTACGTAAATAAATATTGAATGAAGGTAATATTCTGAGCTCTAGATTATTGTGCACAACATGGGACACAATCTGTATAATACAGGCAGATGACCTTTGTGTCGAATTCAGTAAATGTGATAACGATATATAATAACATGTGGTCAAATCCACTTATAGGGATTTGTAGTAATCGTTATGAGATTATTAGCCATGCATCTTCCAAAAAAAAAAAAGCAATAGAATATAGAAAATATTATATGTATGTGTCATAATGCCGGTGTATGGAAATTACAGTAACACCTTGTATCTGTACTGTACAGGGATGCTCAGTATTTATAACCCCCTGAATCTTATCCCTGTACAGCAGTGCGTGACCCCAGAGCTCTCCCTGTATCGCCTTGGTTATTGTAACAGTACAGTTTAACTTTTTGTTAGAGTTAGGTTCAGGGCTGCTGTTCGCAGATTGTTTACAGTAATACAGGATGACTGGAGATGGAAAAAGAATTTTGTTTCACCACAGGGCGCACTCTAATCTGGTGTTAAAAGGGTATGCAAATAAGAGTTTGGTATGTTAACGAGTGCTTTTCAATGTATTACAATGCAAAAAAAAAAGTTAACCTGTCTTCGGTAGCGAAAGGGATAAAGTAGCATGTGCGGGAACGTTCACTGCAACAACATGTAATGTTGTAAGAAATTACTGCCTTTAATGGACTGCTTGTCACTGAATCACAGGGGGGGTAAGGTCTCATTAACCCTTTCGCTGCAGAGCCATTTCACGCCTCTGTGCTGAGTTCATTTTTACCGGTTTCGCTCATAATTTTTAACCGCGTTTTGAAGGCTTATTTTAATATATGACCCAGACATATTATATATCGTTCTTTCCGGCAGATTCATAATATGTCATTATTATATGTATACGCCATGTCCTGTCTGTATATTATAACAAAAAATGCAATAAAATTTGAATTTTCAATAATTTACAAATCAGGGTTATTCAGAGAGCGTGAAAAGCAGGAGAATGACTGGAGAATGACTGGAGAATGACTGGAGAATGACTGGAGAATGACTGGAGAATGACTGGAGAATGACTGGAGAATGACTGGAGAATGACTGGAGAATGACTGGAGAATGACTGGAGAATGAAAAATTCTAGGTCAAAATAGCCAAACCAGAAAAATTCTCCCTTTCATCTCACTTTCCAAATCGGCTATTTTGACCTAGAATGTTTCATTTTCCAGTCATTCTCCTGCTTTTCACCTCTCTCTGAATAACCCATATAGTGTAAAGTTGTTTTTTTCACATTTTAACATGCTAGCAATTGCGGTTATATTTTCTATGGGGTGCACTTGTTAAAAAAATTAGAAATTGGGTCTAGTTACATTTTTTTGGGGGGGAAAATTTCGCTATCTTTAAACAAATGCACCGCATACAAAAGTCGTTAGTGCAGCATCATTGGTCAAATTATAATTGAAATGGGAACAATATTGCTGCATTAACAAATAAAAAAAAAAAAAAAAAAAAAAAAAACATTTTTAAAAAAAAAAAAAAAATTATTTATTTTATTTTATTTTTTACATGGTCATGTTTGGTATCGTTGGAAAGGCCATGCTCTGGCCGATCCAGCAATACCGAACATTAACCCATAGCTGCCACGGATCGGGAGATGGGAGTTCCAATGAACCCCATATCTCCACCATTGGTGGCAGTTAGGGGTTAACTCCAGGACTCCAGTCGTCAGGGGGCATTCCCGGAAGCTTGGCCGACATCCAAGATGTAGGCCAGCTCCGGAAGAGGATCACGATTCGGCGCTGAATTGTGATCCGGCACCCAAGGGGTTAAAAAGGCAGGCACAGTTTGGAAGGGCAGGCTGTGCCCTTCCAAACCGTGCCTGCCTTCAGCCACAGGACCCCGGCGATCGGGAGGGAGAGAGTTCCGAAGGACCTCCCCCCCCCTCCCTTTCAGGCACCTCCTCCGCACTCGCGGGGGGGCACCTGAAATAGATGTCATTGCGCCGCCGCAATGACATCTATCTTCCCTCCCCGGCGTCCCGGAGTGCCGGGCTGACATGCTAGATGTCAGCCCGCACTGAGGGGGTCAGCAATCAGCTGGGCACGTCCGTAGCAGAGGAGGTGCCCTTGGCAGGACGCGCTGAGCGCGTCCTTAGCAGCCAAGTGGTTAATGCAACTAAAAAACGCAAGAATCTTACAACACCAGAATAAAAAAATAAATAAAAAAAGTAACATACATATATGCAGAAAAAACCTGTTTCGTGCCTATTCCCTACCAGGGCAGCTGCGTAAACCAGAAATATCCAGTCCACTTAATTATAAAACATAAGAAAAAAGGTTGTCGTTTGCGCTTACGCCTGTAGCTCCATGCATAACAAAAACCAGAGGTTTAGGTTTACTTGAATGGCCATTAAAGTGCTAAACCCACCTGCCACGTCACAGCACCTGTGGTTAGGTGGGTCCTTGGGTTAATGGTAAAGGTAGAATTATAATCCCACCAGTCTGTCTCTTGGCTGAGAAGCAGCATGAGGACACGTAGTTGCTTAGAAAGCAGCTTTTTGTTTCATTAGGTTAGGACCCACCTGACCAGAGGTGCCGTGACGTGGCGGGTGGGCTTACACTTTATTGGCCATTCAACTACACCAAAACCTCTGTGTTTTGTTTCGCATGGAGCCACAGGGGTGAGCGCAAAGGACAAACCTTTTTTCTTGTTAGGCTAGAAAAAAAAAAAACAACAATTCAAATGAATTCTATACAAACACTAAATGAGTCCAGTGCAAAGTGTAATAGAACAACATGTTAATATTACAACGTCCTTTAACATCCTATTTCAATCAGATGGTTCTCTATCGGCTCCAGACGTTATTCAGGTTTGCATAACATTTTTCAGACTCTGGTGTCAAGTGATTTCGCTTCAGCACAATCACTTAACACATCAAAAATATCCAATACTCACCTCAGATCCTTCTGTGGCAAATGCAGCGCGATTTGCCACCTTCTCCTCCTCCTCCTTACACAGAGGAACACTGGGAAAAAAGTTGTGATCTGGTCCTCAAAACGTAAAGAAAAATAAAATAATAATACGGGACCAGAGGTGAGGAAGTCGTAACGCAGAAAAGCGATCCACTGCCTCCTCACACTGAAAACAGAAGGACACGGAAAACAAAGAGCTCTCAGTCTCCTTCCACCGGCTCTACAAAATCGTGTCTTCATGGAGAATACCAGCGATGGCATGCAGTTCTCCTGACAGTTCATCACTTCCAACTCAAGCTGCCAACATAGCGGCCTGCTCGCACATTTGCCACCTCTGGCTTCCTTTTACTGGAATGGAGCTCCAGGAGTCTATACTTTGTGAGCCTGCAGACCCCAACGCTAACCTCACCTCCCAGGTTCACAGCTGGGTGGCAATTTCTGCCAGTGTTTTCAATAATGGTCGAGATCATCAGAGTGAGAAGATGGCTGGAAAGGATCTTCACATGCAGGGCATACACTCAAGATGCCAATAATAAATATTAATATAATGTAACTTAAGCCTTTTTTTTTAAAAAGATTTAAAAGGGAGTCGTGAGGCTTTTAAAAGGACTACCGGCCATGACTAGTCTATCCATTTAACTGCCTGGCTTAGAGGGCCGGGAGCTGAAATTGAACAGCTTGCAATGAGCAGCCAGACGTTCCTGCTGCAATGTCCTGCAGAGACACAAAAAGTCTAAAATTACCCATCCATTACATTAAAATCACTCCGAGCTCCAGACCGTCTGAAACACTCAAACACAAGAGCGTTTTGCCAAATGCCGCAGTGTCTGCGCACGGTCCCAGAGAACAGAAAGTCGATTTTGTCGAGCACTAACACACAACATATTAGGAATTCCCAGAAGGCGGTTAATAATTCAGGGTGTTTAATACTTCCGTGAATTAAAAGCATGAATATTTAGCGTCGCTCTATCCTTCGTCATGACGGGGATTCGCACGTGCATACCCTCAACTAGGCGGGCCTCAAATGAGAAGCTCCCACGAGTCTCAATATAAAGATGGAGGGATGGTTAAGCAGCACTCCAGAGATAAATCAGACCTACGTACATGTCCCATAGGGCTAATTCAGCCTGCGGCCTGACTGAGCATAATGGTACATGTAAGCCCAAAACGTCTGGTTTGCCAAGTTAAGTCCCCGCTAAAAGCAGGAGGGTTACCGGGTTGGCCTTAGTTTCCTGGACACAAACACTTCTACGTGCCGATGGTGGGCAGAAGGAAGTGTTTCCCTGCAGCATGCAGAATTCACATGCTGCAGGAAGGACTTCAATGCACTCATGAAAAGGTGATGGATTTTCCGTACTGCAGCTTATGAATTCTACATGCTGCAGGGAAGCGCTTTCACCCGCCGACCACTAGAATGTAGACCTTATAAGCGACTGATCTGGAAACCCTCAATAGGCCACGAGATGCTCGTGTTATCCAGATTTTAATTATATTCAAATGGTCACACGTGGAGAAGACAGCTGGATCTTTAAAAAGGTCACAGAAGTGAAGTCAATGAAGCAACATGAAACAAACCTCCCTGTCAGTGTGCTCCTAGAGAAGAAAACGTCTTATAGTCCCCAGGACAATATGTCACAGCTATTTATACGGCTCTTTAAAAAGGTCAATTATAAAATATCCTAGTTAGTGATGGAAGCTTAGTCAAGGCACTGTCACAGCACACAGCGAGCACTAATTTATTGCTCAGTAACACATCGCGGTGGGGTTTATTCACCAGATAGTGAGTTGTACTTGCAGTGATGTGAGAATTCCAAAGTTTGAGCTAAAGTAACCGAGCCGGGGAAAGAGAAATCTGTGTTTGTGTAGAAGGACACAGGAAATACTTCTAGGTAGGGATGTGCGTTTCGGAATTTTCACGAAATTTCCCGATTCGTGTTTTCGGATGCGGCCGAATTTCCAAAAATTTTTAGATCCGAAACGAAATATTTTCGAATGGACTTGAAATGTGTCAAATCGAAATTTATTGCTTTGAAACGAGGAGAACAGACTTTCCGAAAAAACGAAAATTTCCGAACTTACGAAAAGTCGATACAAAAAACGAGCTAAGTGACACGAAAATCCGAAAAATGGTCGAAATTCCAAAAAAAATAAAAAAATAAAAAATAAAAAAAAAAAGGAGTACACGAAAAACCAATCGAGCCGAGCCGAAAAGTTTAAAAATCCGAAAAATCGAACCGAACAAAGAAAAAAAAAAAAAAACGTGCACAAGCCTACTTCTAGGTGTTATACTTTCAAAAAGCTGAAGTGGTTATGGTGCTCGGCTCCTCCCCTTAATTTTGTTTACATTTTGCCAGACAGCCGTCCTTTCACCACAACTCAGCATCATCATATGAATGAACCTCTTTTCCGTCACTCTTACAGCTGCACAATCGGATAGCCAGGAGGAGCTTTACTGCTGCTGGATTCAGATCATGGCTGGTAGCAATGCCTCTATATTATTCCACAATACACAGGATTTCAAACCAATGGCCCTTAGTAGAGGGACTTCAAACTCTGTCCCCCCAGATGTTGCTGGCCTTTGGGTCCCAAAATCCTTTGAATGCAATAAATGGCCACGATTCTGCGTGATGTCATCACCCCGAGCCGCGCATTGTTGGATACCATGGGGGCAACAGTGCTGTGAGTGAAGAAGAAGCAAGGAGAAATGGATCCAGATCAGTAGTCACAGCCAGGAGCTGCGTTTGCAGCTCAGAGGGGGGGGTGGTGGAGGAGAAGAGTGAGGGGGGGTGGTGGAGGGGAAGAGGGGAGTAGGGGGAGGGAGGGAGGGAGGAGAGAGAGGGAGGGAGGGGGAGGGAGAGAGGGGGAGGGGAAGAGGGGAGGGGGAGAGGGGGGAGGGAGGGGGGAGGGAGGGGGAGGAGGGGGGGAGGGGAGGGGGGAGGGAGGGGGAGGGAGGGGGGGAGGGGGGGAGGGGAGGGGGAGGGAGGAAAGAGAGGGAGGGAGGGAGGAGAGAGGAGAGAGAGGGAGGGAGGGGAGAGGGGGAGGGGAGGGGAGAGGGGGAGGGGGAGGGGGGAGGAGGGGATGAGGGGGAGGGGAGGAGGGGAGGAGGGGAGAGGGGGGGATGGGATGAGGGGGAGGGGAGGAGGGGGATGGATGAGGGGAGGGGATGAAGGGGAGGATGGAGGGGAGGGGATGAGGGCGGGAGGGAGGGGATGAGGGGGGAGGGCGGAGGGGAGGGGATGAGGGGGGAGGGAGGGCGGTGGGGAGGGGATGAAGGGGAGGGCGGGGGGAGGGATGAGGGGGGAGGGATGAGGGGGGAGGGCGGAGGGGAGGGGGAGGGGAAGAGGGGAGGGGGGTTGGTGGAGGGGAGGAGAAGAGTGGAGAGGGGGGTGGTGAAGGGGGGGAGA
>CM019072.1:66714904-66828006 GCA_009667805.1 Leptobrachium leishanense | reverse complement strand
AACACTGGGGCAGGTTTTACCTTTGTATGTTTCTAACTGTAAACCCAAAATAAAGTCTTTTAGTCTTGTTTTCACCCTGTGAGGAGCTCCGGCTATAGACTGGGTGGGTTTTGGGTCAGAATCAGTACTCCTTCAGGATGCCCATGGCGAAGAGATCCTTTCTGCACACGGGTACGGTACCCCCCCCCCCATGACAGACACACGTCAAAGTGAAGCTGCGTTAGAGGGGGGGGGGGGTTGATCATAAAAGATAATCACAGACGGTTACTTACCCGGTTCCAGCACTGGGCATCAGGGTTTATTCTCCATTAGGCATCACTCAAAAATCATCACAGGATTAGGAAATAAATGAAACCAAGCTGCACCCAGGTCACCATTAGCTGCACTCACAATGCAATATCAAGTTAAGAGACAATATGAAATGCTATGAATAGGCTCCACCAGACCCAGATATGTGCACAGATTGCTTAGACTGATGGGAGTTCTCCCTCTGCTCAAGGATACATTGTTACCAAGAAAACATCAACACAGGAGCAGCTCCATTACTCACCCAGGCAGGACAGCAGATCCCAGAGCAGCAGAGGCACAAGCAGCTCAGACAGGGGAGGATCTGTGATATTGTTTTGGAATCTAACCTTCCTAGAGCTGCATTATAATCCTGGCAGCCCAGTTATTTAGGGGACAGGATGGGGTAACAGGAGATGCTGCAACGGGTGCAGAACATCCACCTCGGCTGTCACAGGCTGTATTTACGGAAGTGGCACTGGAGCATGATGGGAAGTGTAGTTTGTGTGTGTGTGCAGGAAGTAGATCTTGTATGTCCCTGCCTGGTCACTGCTTATTATTGCAGTTTCTCCTCCAGGGTTCTGTGCTTTGAGGCTCATGCAGTCCTGTCTCTTCTCTCCATTCCTGGTGCACAGTTTAATGGATTTATTAACAGACTCCTGCAATACATGCCATGTTATGGTTGTCACTCATTGTAAGGCAGTGATCTCCAACTTTGCCCCTCCCACCAGGTGATTCTGAACTACAACTCCCATGATTCTCTGGCTATTTCATTCAAAACATTCTGGGAATTGTAGGACATCAATATTTGTTGGCCAGAGTTTGATATCCCTGGTGTAAGTGGTATACACAAAAACACGTATGAGTTACCCCATAAACCCTCTGTACCCGTGTGCCACTTGCATGTGATGTAAAGCACTGTGGAATATGTTACCGCTATATTAATACAAACAGGCTTATTCACAAACCACCCTATTATGCCGTCGTTGCAGGGGATAAGAAACGTTGGCGTTTCCCAAAGGGGAATTTAGGCTGGGGTCAGACTAGCGCATTTTTAACGTGCGTTTAGGCTCACTTAATCATGGCCGCACTAGCAGCAAATGACGCACAATGACGGCCAATATACGATGTACGGCCGCACAAAAGTCCGGCCGCGCAACGCAAGTGGAAAATGAACGCATTTTTTCGAGAACGCAGAACAGCTAGTACTGACGTACAGAGTGCGCAGCTGCGGCATAGCGTCGTGTTTGCGTGATTAGGAGACGTCAGACGCTGCTAATGTCCAGCCTACATAACGTCCAGACGCAAAAAGTGTTTTATTGACGATCCGTAACAAATCACGCCCGAAAATGCGCGTCGTCTGACCGTCTTCACGCATTCCGTGAAAAAATCCGTCAATGCATTCGGACGCACATTTTGACGGTCGCTGCAAATAATGCGTTCGTTTGACGCTAGCCTTAGGCTAGGGACAGATGAGCGCATTTTCTGCGGCCACCGTCAAAATGTACGTCGATGCATGCGCACGCATTTTTTCACGGAATACGCTTAAGTGGTCAGACGACCACAGTCGCAGGTACTCACCAACGCAATTCTAGGGAAATCCGGCTGTTTGAACGTTATGTAGGCCGCACACTAGCAGCGTCTGACGTCTCCTAATCACGCACACACGCTGCCATGCGGCCGCAGCGCACTCTGTACGTCTGTAGCAGCGGTTTCACGTTCTGAGAAAAATGCGTTCATTTGCCGGTTGCGTGGTGTCGGCGCACTTTTGTACGCACGTACTGAGTATATTGGCCGTCATTGGCCGTTATGTGCTGCTACTGCCGCCGTGATTTAGTGCGCCTGCACGCGCGTTCCGACTGCCCCACTCTGACCCTAGCCTAAGACAGCGAGAAGAAAAGATGACACATTGCGCAGTGCTGTCATAAAGTAACAATAATCTAGCAATGTAAATGGAAAAGCTTGTCCCTCCCAGTTAGGGATGCCAGATCCAGGCGCTTTCTTGGACGCATATAATTTATTCATGCTGAAGATCTGTCCATGAACAATGCAACCCTGAAACATGTAGAATCCATACACTGCAGGTAAAAATATCAGAAAAGGAATCTCAGGGGGTGTAATTTGATTTCCTTCCTGCAGCATATGAATTATACATGTTGCAGGGCAGCATGCTTTCAGTCACTCCCCCTCTGAATTAAATAGTTATATGTAGGGATGCACCAATACCATTTTTTTTAAGACCGAGTACAAGTTCTGATACTTTTTTCAGGTATTCACCGAAACCGAGTACTGATACTTTTATTTAAAGTCATGTGACGCTTTCCAATAAATAATTTGAGATTTTGCTAAAAGCCTGTCCAACTTATGTTAATATTGAAATGTATGGCCAGACACCCCATTTACCCCCCGCATAGCCTGCCACACTCTGACCACAGACACACACATATATATATATATATATATCACACCAGACCTCAGATACATATATTCTCATACACACACCTCAGTCATGTATGTATGTATACATATAGATACATTCCAGACCTCAGACACTGGGGCGGCCAGTGGTCGCGTTACAATCGTCACATGCCGGCGGCTGCTCACAGGAACGTGGTCAGACGGAGGGACATGGCAGAATGCTGCTAGGGCATTCTGCCAGGCACCCCAACCCTCACATACCCAGTGGCGTAGTGTGGGTTGTCAGCGCCCGGGGCCAGCCAAGAATTGTGCGCCCCCCCAACCTGTGGACACGTTATCGATATTGCCCCAGCTCTCACATGGATATTGCCCCAGCTCTCACATGGATATTGCCCCAGCTCTCACATGAATATTGCCCCAGCTCTCACATGGATATTGCCCCAGCTCTCACATGGATATTGCCCCAGCTCACACATGGATATTGCCCCAGCTCTCACATGGATTTTGCCCCAGCTCACACATGGATTTGCCCCAGCTCATGGATTTGCCCCAGCTCATGGATTTGCCCCAGCACATAGATTTGCCCCAGCTCATGGATTTGCCCCAGCACACACATTTGCCCCAGCACATGGATATGCCCCAGCTCATGGATTTGCCCCAGCACACACATTTGCCCCAGCACACGGATTTGCCCCAGCACATGGATTTGCCCCAGCTCATGGATATGCCCCAGCTCATGGATATGCCCCAGCTCATGGATTTGCCCCAGCTCATGGATATGCCACTGGTGTATTTTGGCCTAAGCCGACTAGGCCCAGGCCTAGGGCGGCACTTTCCAGGGGGCGGCGGCCCGCACTGGGTGGCCCCACCCCTAAAAAAAAAAAAAATTTTTTTTTTTTTACTTTTGCAAAGTATTTTACCAGGAAGGATACATTGAGATTTCACTAATTTACACTTTCAATTTCACTTTCCAGGGGGCAGCATAAAACCTCACCACTAAATGGGTTACTCACAGAGCACCGAAATGACGCCAACTTTTTGGTGTTCTGTAGTTCCCTGCACTTAGGAGAATAAAATTTCCCACCCTGCAGTGAATTCACCATTCACCGCAGGGTCCCCAAAGTGCATGGAGTCGGCCACTGAATGCTGCCACCGCAAACCCGTGGCCTGCTGTTTTCAAAAGAACTACTGAACGAAAATGTCTGGAATTTACATATAAGATCCTATGATTGATAATAAAAAGTTCTGTTACAGAAAAAAGAAAAACTGCTATTAAAAAAAAGGGGGAGGGAATTTTGCCCAAAAAAATCTGAAAAATTACTAGAAGGTACTAAAAAAAAAAATCAATAAGTAAAGACTTTTTACTGCAGATTAAAATAATAAATGATTTATTAGATATTGCATAAAAACGGGAATATTTTTAACATTGAAACCTATGGGGTTCGCCTGAATAAACCTGCTGATTGAAACCACCGAACATCAAGGCATTTCACTGACATTTCTCTGAGTCTCAGTACCACATGACTGGCTGAACCACGTGAAACGCACGCGCGCAGCTGCCCGCCCTTTCGTTAACACAGACTCTATTCTGGACCGAACACCCACCGGGAAGGGAATCAAAGCTACAGTGCACCCTCTGGCAGTGACACCCCACTGCTGACAAGATGGCTCCACAGCATAATTGCTGTGTGCTCATATACACTCGGTTTTCTGGGAGTTTTACTGCAGTGGATTCTGATGCACTCATACCCACCGCACATTGCATTGCTGGGAGTTTTATTGCTGTGAATTCTGATGCACTCATACACACCGCACATTGCATTGCTGGGAGTTTTATTGCTGTGGATTCTGATACGCTGACCACACAGACATTGCATTGCTGGGAGTTTTATTGCTGTGGATTCTGTGATACACACTGCATATTACTGTGAGCTTTATTGCCCTGGAGCTCTGGGATATGCTCATACACACTGCACATTACTGTGAGTTTTATTGCTGTGCAGTTCTGTGATATGCTCATACACACTGCACATTTCTGTGAGTTTTATTGCTGTGCAGCTCTGATATGCTCATACACAGTGCCCTTTCTGTGGGTTTTATTGCTGTGCAGCTCTGTGATATGCTCATATGCAGTGCAAGTTTCTGTGGATTTTATTGTTCAACCAATTAGAGCGGCTGTGATCCCGTTTATTGACATGCGTGGCTGTTCTTTGTAAAAATGCTTGAATTTAAACATTTCATAATTTTCTTTATCTCAATAGATACATTTGAAATGGTATACAAAATATACAAGTAGGCACTTGGTATCCACTTTTAATATAAAGAGAGGAAAAGGCGGAGTTCTAAAGAGGAAAAGGTGGAGCTTAAGGAGGAAGGGTGGGGATTAACCAGGAAGAGGTGTGCCCTTGACAGGAAGGGGTGCGTCAAATTTAAATTAGGGGGTGCACGAGTTTAGTCAGGCCTAGGGCAGCACAAAACCTAAATACACTACTGGGATATGCCCCAGCTCATGGATTTGCCCCAGCACATGGATTTGCCCCAGCTCATGGATATGCCCCAGCTCATGGATTTGCCCCAGCTCATGGATTTGCCCCAGCTCATGGATATGCCGCAGCTCATGGATATGCCCCAGCTCATGGATTTGCCCCAGCACATGGATTTGCCCCAGCTCTCACCTGGATATTGCCCCAGCTACCGGGCAGCGGGAGTGCCTGCCCGCCCCGGTCCTGAACAGTGAGTCCGTCCTGTTGATTGAAGGGGATGCGGCTGCGTGCGTGCGCAGGTCACGCGGTCCGGCCAGTCAGGTGGTACAGAGACTCGGTACCACCTGATTAGACGGACCACGTGACCTGCGCCTGCACGCAGCCGCCTCCCCTTCAATCAACAGGACGGACTCAATGTTAAGGACCGGGCAGCCGGCAGGCACTCCCGCTGCCCGGGAGCTGGGTCCCCTCAACCCGCGGGCCCTTGGGCGGCGCCCGAGGACCCGGCGGGTCAGTCGGGCCACAAGTTTTAGGGGCGCATAATTTCAAAAGAAATTATGCGCCCCTAACAAAACTGCGCCCGGGGCCACGGCCCCCCCTGCCCCCCCCACGCTACGCCACTGCACATACCACCCAGAAAACCAGTCCAGTGCTGGCTTCTGGTATCGAAATACGTATAAGGGGGCATTTGCATGATATCGATGCATTCCTTATGTGCCCAGGAAACCATGGCCAATCTGGCAACCCTATACCCAGCCAAAGAGGGGCGCTTGTATGGTATGGAAAATTGCTGGATCAAGAGCAAAATAGCAGCTTTATATAAAGTGATTTCTAACGTTTATAAAAAAAAAATAGAGACTCATTGCTGAGGTTTTGTTGCTTTACAGCTCTGTTATACACCCACATTATATGGAAGAGCCCCATATAAGACATCTGCACAATCTTAATATATGGAGGAGCCCCTAAAAAGACACCTGCACACCCTGAAAATATGGAGGAACCCCTAACAAGACACCCACACACCCTGAATATATGGAGGAGTCCCTAACAAGACAACATCTACATAAATTTAATATATGGAGGAGCCCCTTAAAAGACACACAGACACCCTGAAAATATGGAGCAGTCCCTTAAAAGACACCCGCACACCCGGAATATATGGAGGAGCCCCTAAAAAGACACCTGCACACCCTGAAAATATGGAGGAACCCCTAACAAGACACCCACACACCCTGAATATATGGAGGAGTCCCTAAAGATTTTTTTTTAAGGATGGGGTCAGGCAAGCGCACTATGTGCACCCTACTGACAGGCTTTCCAGCGTCCATCTCAGCGTTGGGACACTGCGACAGGGCCGGCCATACGCTGTTGCACTCGCACGACTTGTGCGCGCAACAGCAGCCATGCTGTGTCTGTGCAGCAAGCCTCCCCGTCAAATAGGGATGAGCTGTTCGGTTCGATCAGTTCGGAGTTCGACTCGAACATTGGCAGTTCGAAAGTTCGCGAACTTCCAGGAATTTTTATTTTTAACCCTTATTTCATGGAAAACTCACTGTTCCTTTAAAAACGTCTTTTTTAAAACTTTTTGTCCTTGTTTCCTGTCCCCCAGGGCACTAACCGGACCCCCATACACCTTTTATGGCAAATATCTAGCAAATATGCCCTCTTGCAGGGCACTCTAAAAACTGAACTTTTGAGTCCCATTGACTTACATTGAGTTCGATTCGAGTTCGAGTTCGAACTCAAACTTTTGAAATGGTTCGAGTTCGAATGCGAACCGAATAGGGATGAGCTGTTCAGGTTCGGACGGTTCGGAGTTCGACCCGAACTTTGGCAGTTCGAAAGTTCGCGAATTTCGAACTTTTTGGGTGTGTTCGGTTCGGGTTCGAAAAAAAAAAGAAATTTTGAAAAAAGTATAGAAAATGCTTAAAAAAATACTAAAAAATCTAGAAATAAAGAGACTCTTTACTGCAGAATATTATAAGCAACGGTTTATTAGATATTGAATTAAAAAACTACCCAGGGCAAGAAGGCACGCATGTGGGCGATGATTATGGACACTGTCAACACGGTGGGAGGCAATGGACGGACTGTGTACGTCGTCAAGAAGCGGTATGTATAATAGCATAAACATGTTACATACACATAACACACATTACATACATCTACCAACATATGTCAACACATGCTGCAGCGTAATGTATTATCTGTTTGTCAGACAAATGTGACGGTCATAAAATTATTCTGGCTTTATTTAAAATATTTGCACACGTGTACATTTTGCTGAAACTTTCACACCTCAAAATTACATGTGCTTAGAGTGCATGAGGCTTGCATAGGATTCTTTGCGCGCCTGTGTGTTTCATCTTTAAAATGCTGCAATGGGTGATGTGGATTTTCTAGCTTACAAGGAAAGCATGCTTTACAGTCTGCCTAATGTCTAGGTGCAAAGCTTCTCACCCCTAAATGACATGTGCTCGCAGCAGAGCTCTAGTCTCAAACTCTGGTGCCCCTGATGTTTTTGAACTACAACTCCCAGGATTCCCTCGCCATGTATTGCATTGAAATAATCCTGGGACTTGTAGTCCAAATCATGTTGGGGGGCCGTGAGTTTGAGACCCCTGGCATACTGTGCATGAGGCTTGCATAGGATTTTTTGCGCCGCCTGTGTGTTTCATCTTTAAAATGCTGCAATGGGTGATGTGGATTTTCTAGCTTACAAGGAAAGCATGCTTTACAGTCTGCCTAATGTCTAGGTGCAAAGATTCTCACCTCTAAATGACATGTGCTTGCAGCAGGGCTCTCAAACGGCGTAAACAGGTGTTAATTGGTGTTTGGAAATAACATGTGCTTCTAATTAGTCTGGTCTCATGAATTTGATACATTGCCTGCAGACTGGATGTGGCTCCTGCACATTTATGAACACTGTGCTTCTGAATTCTAAGAAGTGTTCATTTCTACTACATGTTCCTCTGATATGCTGTTTAACCCCTTAAGGACCAGGGCTCTGTAAAGCCAATCATTAATGATGTAGATGTTACGTCATTTGTCATCAAGGGCTTAATAAAATCTTTATCACACTCCTTAGATTTAAACGTAATATTCCAGTATTTGTATGTCATGTACCTCTCCCGAAGGGCCTATGTGGGCATACAATTATTATTGTGTTAGATCTATAGTTTTGGTGCAAGCGTGGTGGAACTGGGCTTGCTGCTTCTGCATTAGTAACACAACACAACGTGAAAATGTCTATCATAAAGCGTACAAGCTGAGTCCCTAGAGTCTCTGACTATCCATTGTCATATATACCTTGCTTTATACATATAATACATTCCCTCATCTAACAGGATAGTAGCCAGTCCCTGTGCATTTTAACCCCTTAAGGGTGGCTAGGTGTCGTGTGTGGGTCTCTGATGGCGATGTTTCTATACATCCTACAAATCCGCCACTTCACGGGCAGGTTATGGGGACCTCCTAGGCACGATATTTGAAGGAATTTTTCGTTTTTATTTTTAACCCTTATTTCATGGAAAACTCACTGTTCCTTTAAAAACGTCTTTTATAAAACTTTTTGTCCTTGTTTCCTGTCCCCCAGGGCACTACCCGGACCCCCATACACCTTTTATGGCAAATATCTAGCATATATGCCCTCTTGCAGGGCACTCTAAAAACTGAACTTTTGAGTCCCATTGACTTGCATTGAGTTCGGTTCGAGTTCGAGTTCGAACTCGAACTTTTGAAATGGTTCGAGTTCGAATGCGAACCGAATAGGGATGAGCTGTTCGGGTTCGGACGGTTTGGAGTTCGACCCAAACTTTGGCAGTTCGATAGTTCGCGAATTTCGAACTTTTTGGGCGTGTTCGGTTCGGGTTCGAAAAAAAAAAAGAAATTTTGAAAAAAGTATAGAAAATGCTTAAAAAAATACAAAAAAATCTAGAAATAAAGAGACTCTTTACTGCAGAATATTATAAGCAACGGTTTATTAGATATTGAATTAAAAACTAATGTGTACGTGGAAAGATTATCAACTCTAAATGACCTCTGTTCACAAACGGGCATAACACCAGGTGTTTTTTAGTCTGGTAATCAATTTGATACATTGTACAATATAGTGAGGGGGTGGGGTGGTGTCTGTTTCTGATTGAGATTTGAGAATTAATTTCCCTCCTCAAACATCCTAATATGCTGCATTTAACCCTTTCGCTGCTGAGGCTTTTCACACCTCTGTGCTGAGGTCATTTTTACCGCTTTCGCTCATCATGTTTAACCGTGTTTTGTAGCCATATTTTGATATATGACCCAGACATATTATATATCGTTCTTTCTGGCAGTCTTGGCAGATTCATAATATGTCATTATTATATGTATACGTTATGTCATGTCTGTATATTATAACAAAAAATGCAATAAAATTAGAATTTTCAATAATTTATTATGTGTAAAGTGTTTTTTTTCACATTTTAAAATGCGATCGTTTGCGGTTATATTTTGTATGGGGTGCGCTTGTTAAAAAATTAGAAATGGGTTCTCGTTACATTTTTTTTTTGGGGAAAATTTCGCTTTTTTTAACAAACGCACCGCATACAAAAATCGTTAGTGCAGCATTATTGTTCACATTATAATTGATATGGGAACAATATTGCTGCATTAACAAAACAAAAACAAACAAAAAAACTTGTTTATTTTTTTTAGAATTTTTTTTTTTAAAATATTTTTTATTTTTTAAAAAAACATTTTTCATGCTCATGTTTAGTATCCTTGGAAAGGCCATGCTCTGGCCGATCCAACGATATCAAACATTAACCCCTAGCTTCCATGGATCGGGAGAATAAGGGGGTTCATTGGAATCCCCTATCTCCACCATTGGTGGCAGCTAGGGGTTAACTCCAGGACTGGCGTCATCGTGCTATGCATGATGACGCCAGTCCTCAGGGGGAGTTCCTTGAGGCTTGGCCGACATCCAAGATGTCGGCCAGCTCCAGGAGAGGCTCACGATCCGGCGCTTTTCAGCGCCGATTCGTGATCCAGCTCCCCAGTGGTTAATCACAGTCACCGTTAGGAAGGGCAGGCTGTGCCCTTCCAAACGGTGCCTGGATTAACCCTCTGCCCCCGGCGATCGGGAGGGAGGTCCGAAGGACATTGCACATGTGGGGGGCGCCTGAATTAGATGTCATCGCCCCACTGCTATGACATCTAATTGCTCCGCCGGGGTCCCGGAGTGCTGGGCTGACATCCAAGATGTCAGCCCGCACCGGGGGGCGCAGCAAACCCGCCGGAATCTGGTGGATTGCTGCCTCCTGTGCATGGACGCGCTCAGCGCGTCCATAGCACAGGAGAACCACTTGGCTGGACGCGCTGAGCGCGTCCATTGCGGCCAAGTGGTTAACTGGTGTTTGAAAAAAATCTAAAGCAATGTTATTTTTCACCTCGTGATTAAACATTCACAGGGTTATTCAGAGAGCGGTGAAAAGCAGGAGAATAACTGGAGAAGTGACAATTCTAGGTCAAAATAGCCAAACCAGAAAAATTCTCCCATTTATCTCACTTTCCAAATCGGCTATTTGGTCTAGATTGTTCTCTTCTCCTGACAGTTCTCCTGGCTTTCACCTGTCTCTCAGGGTTGTTCAGAGAAAGGTGAAAACCAGGAGAATGGCAGGAAAAGAGAACAATCTGGACCAAATAGCCGATTTGGAAAGTGAGATAAGGCTAGGGTCAGACTAACGCATTTTTCGTAGCGACCGTCAAAAAGTGCGTCCGAACGCATTGCCGTATTTTTTCACGGATTGCGCGAAAACAGTCATACGATGCGCATTTTTGTGCGTGATTTTTTACGGATCCAAACCAGGAAACTTTGGGTGTCTGGACGTTATGTTGGCCGGACATGAGCAGGGTCTGATGTCTCCAAATCACGCACACACTCCGCTAGTGGACGCAGCACACTCTGTACGTCCGTACTAGCGGTTCTGCGTTCTCGAAAAAATGCGTTCATTTTCCACTTGCGTTGCGCAGCCGGACTTTCGTGCGACCGTACTTCGTATATTGGCCGTCATTGCCCGTCATTTGCTGCTAGTGCGGCCGTGATTAAGTGCGCCAGAACGCACGTTAAAAATTCGCTAGTCTGACCCTAGCCTAAATGGGAGAATTTTTCTGGTTTGGCTATTTTGACCTAGAATTTTCCATTCTCCAGTCATTCTCCTGCTCTTCACCGCTCTCTGAATAACCCTGACAGAGTTATTCAGAGAAAGGTGAAACTCAGGAGAATGACTGGAAAATGGAAAATTCTAGGTCAAAATAGCCAAACCAGGGGGCGTGGCCGGCTGCGAGCGGGAGCGGACGTGTCCTGGTGGAGCTCCGCACGTCTTCCTCGCTAAGGTACCTCCAGATGACCATAAATACGCTTTTTTAACCTTTGGGGTACCTGGGTAGCTGGCCACCGGATTTGACCTGTCCGGAGTCCGTTTAGTCTCCCCCTCCGGACCAGAGACTCAGTTAGCGGCTGCTGACTTGGGGCTGGAGCTCGACCCGGCGGCCATCTTGCGGCCTACTCCCAGACCACGGGAGCCTATCGGCCTTGCCGGTCTTCCTGCCTCACCCCGGACCGAGAATTTGCTGAGGATCGAGGGGATGGAGGGCCCACATCTCCCGATCGATCGTCATGCGGGACGGGCGGATGGACTGGCGGGGTGTTGGGGATGGATCCCCTCCCCCCATTGGAAGTGCGGGAATGTTGGATGCGGGCCTGGAGGCCTGCCTGCAGATGCTGGCTGGAGAGGATGATGACGCCCCGCTCACCAGAGGTCTCTTCCTCCGGGTGCTGGAGACTCTGCGGAGCTGCCGTGGGGCACCAGCCCCGAGTACGGATGGGCTCGAGAGGCCTGAGATCCCCCTCCGGAGCGTGAACCAGCTGCTGAGACCGTTCACGAGAGCTGCGAGAAGCCAGAAGCTTTGGACGCAACCTTCCTCCCCCACAGTACTGTGGAGGAGAAGCGGAACAAGGATGAGGTGGCGCACGATGCTGGAGGTGATCAGAGCACTGGGCGATCGGTGGACCCTCTGCCTCTGGGTGTAACGCCCGCGCCCTGCAGCGGGGCTGCACCATCACAGACTGCCGTCGGAGAAACGGCGCGGCCTGCTGAGCTGGCTATGAGGTGCCCCCTCGTACTCGCAGTGCTGGTCCTGCTACCTGCCGCATGGCCTGGCCTACTCGGCTTTGCTCTGCCTGCTAAGGATCTGCTACCGTTTCGGGACACAGGCTGATGGCGATTGCCTGTGTCTCTCTGAGTCAGCCCCCGTTTTTTCTGATTCTAGCTGTGGACCCTCTGCTGTTTCTAGCGGATTCTGATGACTTTCCATTTTGCTATTTTATAAGACATGCTGTTTTCCCTGGTGTCTCTCCCCCCCCCTTTTCTTTCCCCCCCCCCCCCCCCCCATTTTTGTTTAGTTGGCGTTTTCGGGATATCCTGAGGAACGTAGCTTACCTCCCCAGGTGCCCGGCCTAGTGCTTTTCACCCCCTCATGGCCTTCTCCCGTGGGCTTCGGCCACCTGGATTCTGCCAGGGTCAGCACATTTTTGGTCTTTTGCCATATTTTTCCCACCTTACTCCACTTCCTCCTTTTTTTTTTTTTTTTTTCTTTTCCTCCCTCCTCCCTCCTCCCTTCCCCTGTTTTGCTGACATACAGCTGTAGTCAGATGACCTTATATAAGCAAGTTCTAGATGAGACCCCCCTATTGGGGATGATTTTGCTGATTTACAGCTGTAATCTGATGACCGTATATAAGCATGTTTTAGATGAGACCCCCCCCCCCTACTGGGGACGATTTGGCTGACATACAGATGTAATCTGATGATCCTATATATACATGTTCTAGATGAGACCCCCTCTATCGAGGATGATTTCGCTGACATACAGCTGTAATCTGATGACCTTATATATGCATGTTCTAGATGAGACCCCCCTCTTGGGGATGATTTTGCTGACATATTATTGTTTGCTGTGCCTATGCTGACTGTTTTGAATGTTCTCCTTCCTATGACATTGTGGCCCTGCGAGGCCTTTTTCTTTACTTGTTTTGCTGACTTTATTTCAAAATAAAAACTTTAAATACAAAAAAAAAAATAGCCAAACCAGAAAAATTCTCCCATTTATCTCACTTTCCAAATCGTCTATTTGGTCTTGAATTTTCCATTCTCCAGTCATTCTCCTGCTTTTCACCGCCAAAAAAAATCAGTAAACTTTTTCTGCGTGTCCAAAAATGTCTCCTCTTTTCATACAGACTGCCGCCCCAAGCAGTTGTTTATGGATAGATTAAAGGAAAAGCATTTACTGTCATTTGAAATGTCATTTTTTGGTTTTTACATATTTCTATACATCCTAGAAATCCGCCACTTCACGGGCAGGTTATGGGGACCTCCTAGGCACGATATTTGAAGGAATTTTTGGTTTTTATTTTTAACCCTTATTTCACGGAAAACTCACTGTCCCTTTAAAAACTTTTTTTTTTTACTTTTTGTCCTTGTTTCCTGTCCCCCAGGGCACTACCCGGACCCCCATACACCTTTTATGGCAAATATCTAGCATATATGCCCTTTTGGAGGGCACTCTAAAAAACCGAATTTTCAGCCCCATTGACTTGCATGGGGGTTCGGGTTCGGCCCCGAACAAATGGGAAGTTTGGGTTCGGGCCCGAACCGAACTCGGGGGGTGTTCGGCTCATCCCTAGAACCGAACACGGGGGTGTTCGGCTCATCACTACTGTCAAAGTGCTAGGACGCACATTGACGGGGCTGCAAAGCGCAACCCTCCACAGAAGGATCAAGCCTTGCAGCACTGAGTACACTAACTGCGCTCAGCGAGGTGGCCAGACGGGCGTCAGAGTGGAAGGAACATCCACTCTCACGGACATTCCTTCTGCTCTTTAAGGCTGGGGTCAGACCAGCGCACTTTTAACGTGCGTTCTGGCGCACATAATTACGGCCGCACTAGCAGCAGATGACGGGCAATGACGGCCAATATACGAAGTACGGTCGCACGAAAGTCCGCCGCCGCAACCAAGTGGAAAACGAACGCCATTTTTTCGAGAACGCCGAACCGCTAGTACGGACGTACAGAGTGCGCAGCTGCGGCATAGCGGCGTGTGTGCGTGATTAGGAGACGTCAGACACTGCTAATGTCCAGCCTACATAACGTCCAGACGCAAAAAGAGTTTTATTGACGATCTGAAAAAATCACGCACGAAAAATGCGCATCGTATGACCGTTTTCGCGCACTCCGTGAAAAAATACGTCAATTCGTTCGGACGCACTTTTTTACGTTCGCGTGTAAAAATGCTTTCGTTTGACCCTAGCCTAAAACGCTTGTCTGACCCCGGCCTAAATCCTTTTTTTCCATTTTTTTGGTGTTTGAGTGATTTTTCAACTGCAAAATTAATTAATACCAGGATGTGAGAATTGGTATAATTATATATATATATACATACACACAGTCATGGCCGAAATTGTTGGCACCCCGGACATCTTTCCAGAAAATCAAGTATTTCTCACAGAAAAGTATTGCAGTAACACATGTTTTGCTATATACATGTTTATTCCCTTTGTATTGGAACAAAACTAAAAAAGGGAGGAAAAAAAGCAAATTGGACATAATGTCAGACAAAACTCCAAAAATGGTCTGTCCGTTAGTTACGCACGCAGAGTGCGCTCAGACTGCGTTCGTCTGACTCTAGTACAAAGTGCATCAGTTACTGTGCGCAGTGTGCTCATCTGACCCCGACACAAACCGTACCAGGTAATTGTACAGCAGCCTGCTGTATGAGTATTAAGACAGGGTTATTCAGAGAGATGTGAAAACCAGGAGAATGACTGGAGAAGTGGAAATTCTAGGTCAGAATAGCCAAACCAGAAGAATTCTCCCAGTTATCTCACTTTCCAAATCGGCTGTTTGGTCTAGATTGTTCTCGTCTCCTGCCATTCTCCTGGTTTTCACCTCTCTCTGAATAACCCCCAACGTTTTGGCTGTAATATCAACCATAAGAAAGGATGTAATATCAGCCAAACCATGAAACCTGTCTAAATAAAAGTGCCTAGACCTTTCGCAGGGCCTGATCCCCCGGCTTTATCTTTGGTATTTATATTTGGAAAACACAAGTAATATTTACTGCATCTTAATCACGCGATGCTGTAAATATTATTGCTGTTGAAATCTTTTTTTTCATAGAGTTTAGCAACCATTCCTGTAAAGTGTGTATATATAACAAAGGGACACTTGGGAAATACCTGGATGTTGTGAGCTGGATTAGACACTAGATGGCAAAGGAGTAGAGGTAACATCACTGCTCTATGACTGTGGAGACCCGGGTTCGGTCCCGGCAAGAGCACCTCTCTAGTAAGTGTCCTTGGGTAAGACACCTTACGGTACATACTCGCCACCCAGGACATACTTGAAAACGAGAAAAATCTCAATGTATCCTTCCTGGTTAAATCCTTTCTCAAAAAAAAAAAAAAAAAAAGGAGGGCAGGTATGGAATTAGGATTAGGAGGCATTTGCTTGCCCCCTGGGTCACTATAATACATGGATCCTATTCCATCTGATCCATTAGCATTAACGAGTGAGCGGTTGAATTGAGTGGCCCTGTCTCTTTGCAGCTCAGTTTATAAGGCTGCCTAGTGAACATTAAAGGGATACGCTAGGCAACATGACCACCTGAGTAAGCCCTTATCTTTCCCCCCTCCCTCCGCTCAGCCGATCGGCTGAAACAGCTGAGAGATGCAGAGGACTTTACTCCGCCCTCCCAGCTGTCAGTCAGCAGAGCGGGATTCCTATTTCCCGCCTCTGCCGACTATTGCCGAGTAGCAGACGTCTCCAACTCGCTGCAGTAGCTGGCGGCAGCGGCTGAGGATTAGTGTTGCGCACATCCTCTTCCGCGCAACACTAATCCAAGAAGATGGAGCCGGGAGGAAGCCTGCTGATTGGCTGGTTTACGTGAGAGGCGCGCATGCGCGCTTCTCACGTAAACCATTAGCCAAGTGAAAGATTTAGGCTAGGGCCAGACGAACGCATTTTTCACGTGCGTTTAGCCGCACGAAATCACGGCCGTGCTAGCAGCAAATGACGTCCAATGCCGGGGAACATACGACGAACGGTCGCACGAAAGGTCGTCCGTGCAACGCAAGTAGCCAACGAACGCATTTTTTCGAGAACGTCAAACCGCTACTACTGTCGTACAGAGTGCGCTGCGTCCGCATAGCGGCGTGTGTGTGTGATTAGGAGACATCAGACGCTGCACACGTCTGGCCAACATAACGTCCAGACGCAAAAGGGTTTTATTGATGATCCGTACAAAATCACGGACGAAAATGCGCATCGTATGACCGCTATCGCGTATTCCGTGAAAAAATACGTCCATTCATTCGAACGCACTTTTTCACGGACAATGTGAAAAATGCGTTCGTCTGACCCTAGCCTAAGGCTGGGGTCAAACCAAAGCATTTTTACACGCGAACGTCAAAAAGTGCGTCCGAATGCATTGACGTATTTTTTCACGGAATGCGCGAAAACGGTCATACGATGCGCAATTTTTGTGCGTGATTTTTTACGGATCCAAATCAGGAAACTTTGGGTGTCTGGACATTATGTTGGCCGGACATGAGCAGCGTCTGACATCTCCTAATCACGCACACACGCCGCTAGCGGACGCAGCGCATTCTGTACGTCAGTACTAGCGGTTCTGCGTTCCCCAAATAATGCATTCAAATTCCACTTGCGTTGCGCGGCTGGACTTTTGTGCGGCCGTACTTCGTATATTGGCCGTCATTGCCCGGCATTTGCTGCTACTGCGGCCGTAATTAAGTGCGCCAGAATGCACGTTAGAAGTGCGCTGGTCTGACCCCAGCCTAAGAAGGACGGGAGCGGAAGAGGAGGGAGGGGAGTATAAAAAAAAAAAAAAAAAAACGCTGCTGGAAACAAATGGATTTTAGGGCATTACAGTAAAATAAAAATAAAAAATCCCTACCTATTTATTGAGGGAATAGGTATAGTTTAATGAAAAAAAACAGGGGTGGATTTTTGATTAGAGTGTTCCTTTAACTCTGCTATGGAGAAAATGAAATTTTCATTTAGACCTCACTCCTGTCACCCTGCATCAGTGTGACTGCAGAGGAGGTGGAAGGCAAAGCCCCCACATTTAGCATAAAAAATATTTCACAAACTTTACTGCTACAACAGCCAAAGAGTGGGCAGAACACAGGGAGAGCTCTGGGGTTAAGCACTGCTGTACAGGGATACGATACAGGGGGTTATAATTGCTGAAAATCCCTGTACAGTACAGATACAAGGTGTTACTGTAAATTACATTTGTAACTGTCTTTCAGCCTGCTGCAGGCCTAGTATACAGGGAGCCTCCAGTCTGTGTGCATGGTGCAGCACCCGGAGCCCAATTCCAGTGGAGCCACTATCCCTCCTCCAAGGGAGCTGCTATCCTTTACAAACGATCTGATAACTCTAATGACTCCATTCCTAATTTCTGTGGTTATTCTGGTATTACAAGTCGAGCTGCGACTCCATGCTGCTTCTGGACGCACAGGTTCCTGCAGGCTGATGTACATTTATGCTGTGTTGTAACGATAGACTGCAGGATTTCTCACGCGCAGCCCCCACTCTCTGGAACGCTCTCCCTCGTACTGTCAGACTTTCCCCTAACTTCTCTTCCTTCAAACGCTCCCTGAAAACATTCCTATTTAGGGAAGCCTACCACCCAACTCACTGACGCAACCATCAATCACTCTCACCTTACAGTCCTCTCCTCCTGTTTCCAACCCCAACCCTCCCAGATTGTGAGTTCCTACGGAAATAGGGCCCTCATCTCCTCCTGTACTGTTTGTCAAATGTTGTTCAATGTATTGTATCCCTGTCTATACTGTGCTTATTGTACAGCGCTGTGGAATATGCTGGCGCTTTATAAATAAAGAATAAATAATAATAATAATAAAAAGAAATAGTTAAAAATAAGTAAAATGAAGGTTAAATAAAGTGGATTTTACAGTATTATCGTTGTAGGTTTCCATAATTCTAGACTGTATAAAGCTGTCATGTGTTTAAAGGTAAAATCTTCGCTCTGTCTCTCGCTGTGAATTGCCTTTACCCTTTGAAGGCTGTATTACCTATTACTCACCGCTCAGTAATTTTAAAGGATTACAGCAAAGCGATTATTAATTTATTTGTAGTAAAGCAGGATTAGGTCTTGTCATCATTTCCAACATGACAGAAAACAAACCATGTTAAAGTGACTCGAGTTCAAAGGATTTAATATTCTTTCAATAGACGGGTCTGATCTCTTATCATTGCAGCCAATTATAGGATCATAATAGACTCACCCAATGAAAACCTAATAAAACAGAGTGTATATGCTTTATAACTAATCCCAACACAGTATTACCCTCCTACAGATCTTTCAGTGGGTGTATCACATCATGCAGTTCTTGGTCCCTTTCTTGCATCCGTCTATACCAGTGGTTCCCAAACCTGTCCTCAGGACCACCAACCAGGCCAGATTTTGCAGATCACCTTGGGGAAATGCAGACTGAATCCTGCAATCACTGAGCAGCAAATCAGATCACCTGTGCTGGGCTTCACATATCTGGAAAAGCTGGCGAAGCGGAGGGTCACGAGGACAGGTTTGGGAAACACTGCTCTATACAGATTCTGACCTGATCATCATTTATGCTACAAATAACACCACCTATACTTTCCTTATAAAATCAGCCATGTTTTTCCTTACTTTCTACTTGCCCCAGGTGGTTATCCCACAAAAATGGCAACCCCTGTAGGTGTGGTTTGGTCAAGTGGGCTAAAAAAAGTGACATTTAGAGGGATATTCAGAAAGCACTGACATGTCAGTGAGATTTCGGTGCCCTCTCGTTCAGCGCACTGCCACAAACACCCGGGTACAGGCCTAAGAAGGCCACTAGCAGTCACCTAGGGGCATTTCATTCTTCATATTTCGATGAAAAGAACCGCTTCTGGGGCTAAAAACTACATAACCCATAATCCACCAAGTATGGTTCTGCATAGGGTTGCCAGATCGGCTAGGTTTTCCTGGATGTTATCATTTCATGGAGATTGACACCACAGGGAAGATGCTGCCCTACACTATGTATAATTCATATGATGCAGGAGGGAACTCATTAAGGCATGCCATTCGGGAATCCACTTTGAAGTCTTCCCTGCAGCACATGAGTTATACATACTGCAGGGTTATTTTTCATGCGCTGCCCATCAGCATAAATGTGTCCAGGAAAACATGGCCGATCTGGCAACCCTAGCTTTGAATGGCTACACTAAACCCAGGGCTAGCATTCGTGAATCCCTGAATGGCCGAGTCACAACCCTGTTGTAGACAGGTCATGCAAACTTTAAAAGGGAATATTAACCTCCCTAGCATTCCGATTCTGACATTTTATAGGTCAGAATCGTTACAATTTTTTAATCCCCCTAGCAGTATCCGAAGTGCGGCACGGGGTTAAATTTCAATGCTGAAAGTGGTAACCCCCAAGCCACACTCGGGCTGGATACATAGCTGTCCCTGCGCTCCCTCATACTTCCTGGTACTTCTCACGAGAAGGAAGCAGGATGCCGCGATTGGCTGGAGGAGAATGCGATCGGAGGTCAGCGAGGGAGCGCAGGGACAGGTATGTATCCAGCCTGAGTGTGGCTCGGGGGGGGGGGGGGGGGGGGTTACCACTTTCAGCATTGAAATTTAACCCCATGCCACACTTGAGAAAACCACCAGGGAGGATTTATATTATAAAAGCACTTGTGTTTACAGACTATATAATAATACATTACAACTGTGGCCCCATTCAGCATTCTGTAATGGTATATTATATTAAGCCTGAAAAGGCAGAGGCTTCTTTTATTATGAAAGCGCACGCTGCACCTTTCACACATATTGCAGGCGCAGATGTCATTTACTGTACACATTAAACATTCCTCCACCATTGTTTGTTTAGGAAGATGAAAGGTCAGAGTCTCAGAACTACATTCCGCCACTGTTTTGGATAGAACTAGGGCTCAGATTTGAATGAGAATGGAAGCTATTTGTATTGCAGATTTGCAATTACATATTAAAAAAACCTCAATAGATCAGTGATTCCCAACCCTGGTCCTCATGGACCTCTAACAGGCCAGGTTTTAAGGATTACCTTGGAGAAGTGCAGACTGAATCCTGCAATCACTGAGCAGCAAATCTGTGCTTCAGATATCTGGTCTGTTAATGCAGTAATGGATTGAGGCAAAACATTGGTATAAGAAGCGGCCATAAAACTCAGATCTTTTGAGTAACAGGTGTGCGCGCCTCCCCCCCCCCACGCAGAAGTTTAGACTAAATTCTGAAATCAAGCCCAAAGTGAAAGTATTCAGTGGAACCCAGTTATATCTCCACTGTAAACTAGGTTTAGTGGAATTATGACACCTTGAGTTGGTTTTTAACCAGCAGTCGTTATTGCCTTCCATATTGTCAGACATGAGATGCAGGTCAGTGGCACAGATCAAATATGGAGCTACTCATGGGGTTGCCCACCTACAGTCATCAACTCATTAAATGGTGATACAATGTAAAGTTATACATGCTACCATGATGGGAGAACAAAATCATTACAGTAAAAAGTGACAAAAGGCACAAATCTTTAAAGTTATGCAATATTAACAGCAAGCAAAAACATGGTGATATCCAAATCATCTAAGTGTTTGAGCAGCAACACTTTACAGGACGCGGTTCACTGGCACTGTAGTTGGGTGACCAAGTCAGTCACCCAACCATGGACAATGCCATCAGCCGATTAGGGTCATCTACGGGAAGCCTCTGGATGGAAAAACCCTAGTCTTTACCTTTTTAAATTTTGGGTTCGGCTTTTATGTAAACAAAATATTTACATTAATTATACAAATCTACATAAAATGCAGATTGCATCTGACGAAACACTAATCTGTTGTCACAAATCGTTAGATGGAAGGACTGATTCACCTGCATGTTGTGGGATTGGTCTGACACTTTAGATCAAATACGGTGTCCAAGAGACAAACTTGCATAGTAGTATGTGATGTTATAACACGATTGTGTCATTAATCAGGTCCACACGGTGTCTGGTGTAGAGAAAATATTGCAGTTTCTATTATGTCCCAAATTAATTGTCCTATTTTTTTTTTTTACTAGATTCTCTTCTGGAATTTCACCGAACACTTTGTACTTTTAAATTGCAAATTTATTGTAAGATTTGCACCTTGAGAAAGGTTTCACAAAAAAGTTAGAACTTGTCAGGCAATTTAGATTTGTGCAGGCACAGCACCAAGTCCATAATATATTAAAGAACCTTTTTATGTCTACCCATTTGTTCTAAATCTGCAATTCTGCCAAATGCCCTGTTCAACGAACCTTACCTTTTATTGCCCCCTACAAACTCCCCCCTAAGTTCGTCGACAGTTTCAACCCAATGTGATGCTATTTGCAATCTTGATTTCTTTCAGCACACACCCCAACCTCACTCAGTGTTTGCACCAGGCCCTTGCACAGAACAACTCAGTACCCTCATCCAGCTGGACTTTGCTCCCACCCACCCCAAGGTTTTCATTTGATATATACCCAACTAATTGATCATGTGATATATTGCAGCAACCTACACCATTTACTCTGGTACCTCTCTATTTCCTGTTTACTCACCTCCAACACCTTTCACTATAATGTTTATCCACTATTGCTTCGCTTTTCTTTATCATCCCTTCTCTCTAAAGCTACTCTCTCCTTCTATACACCTTTCCAATTGCCCCAGGATGGAAAACCAGTGCCAATACACCACAGCCTGCTCAGTTCTTTTAACCTATCAGCTGAGTGCTGGTGGAGAGTGTTAAAATCCAGCCCTCCTACCCCCACACAAAGATTTAAAACTCTGCAACCACATTATCAAAAGAAAACACTGTCCAAATTCCTATTTATTCTGCTACTTTCCCTGGCAAACGATGTGGAAACTAACCCTGGTCCTATAGGTGACACAACCTTTAGTCTCCCCACTAAAAAAGGCCTCTCATTTGTGCACTGTAACATCCGCAGTTTACTCCCTAAATTGGATGAGCTTCAGGCTTGGTGTTGTTATTACAAACCCAAAATCATTGTGCTCACAGAGTCATGGTTAACCCCAAAAGTACCAGACTCTGCCATATCAATACAGGGGTATTCATGTTTTAGAAAAGACAGAGCAAAGAGGGAAGGGGGAATTGTTATTTATGTTGAGTCCATAAAGTTCACCCCCTTACAGACTTCTAGCTCTCCTGTCACCTTTGATTTCTTCTCTGGTATAATTGAGATCCCATTCAGTAAATCAATCATTGTTGCTGGGTTCTATCGCCCACCGAGCTCTCCAGTGCACTCCCTCTCTGACATATCTCAAATCCTTAATAACCTACTTGCCCAAAACAAAAAAAGTGAACTGCTGGTCCTTGGCGATTTTAATACAGATTGGCTAAATCCTAAAAACAATAAACACTGCTCGCTGTTTAAAACTTTGCAGCTAACTCAATTAATCTCCTCCCCCACTCGCATTAATATGAAAAGCCCCAACCATACCTTGTTGGACTGGATTCTCTCCTCATCTCCTGATAGAATACAGGAGGCAGGCGTGCTTGCTAATAGCTTTAGTGACCATTGTCTAGTGTACTGCGTGCGCAAAATTAAGGCCTTGAAATCTACCCCAAAGGTAATAACCACCAGGTCTTTCAAGAAATTTATTCTTGAATCCTTCCTAAGTGATCTCAAACAGCTCCCCTGGTACAGGCTAAACCTAATCCCAGACCTAGACTGTGCAGTTGAATACTTTCAGTCTGAGCTCCTGCAAGTCTGGAATTCCCATGCCCCGCTGCGTAAAGTGCGAGTAAAAGGGACTCCTCTCCCCTGGGTTACAGCTGATCTTACACTAATGTACCAGCTTAGAGATTCACGGTGGTCAAATTTCAAGAGTACTGGTTCCATGAACGATCACTACGAATACCGAAAATGTCAGAATGAATGCACAAAACAAAAATGGCCAAAGCCCATTACTTCAATGAAAATCTAAACAATAACATCTCAAACCCTAGAAACTTTTGGAGAACCATAAGTAACATACAAGCACCCCCAGTCCACTCCCAGCCAGCTGCTGTCAAAGTAAACAACCAAACCCTGCAACACCCACTAGATGTAGCAAATGCCTTTAATGATTATTTTGTTGGATGTGCCACCACTTTGATTGCCAAGCTAGGAAATGACATGCAATCAGAGAGGCCTCATGCAGGTCAGGCCCCCCCAACTGTGCAAAGTCCCTGTATCAGACAGGAATTCAGTTTTAGACCAGTGCCCGTCAGTGTCGTTACTAAACTTCTCCGTAAGCAAAAAATGAAATACCAGACTGGACCTGATCAAATACCAGCAATGCTGCTGAAAATCAGTGCGCCAGCAATTGCAAATCCAGTCGCAACCCTAATAAATGAGTCACTGGCAACTGGTTACATACCCAAGCTCTGGAAGACTGCAAGAGTGGTACCTATCCATAAAAGTGGTGACAGTACTTTGGTATCCAACTACCGTCCGATATCGTTGCTCCCTGTAATGTCAAAAGTCTTGGAAAAATGTGTCTACACACAATTACGTGATTATTATCAATATTGGAACTACTTAACCCCGGATCAATCAGGCTTTCGCCCAAATCACTCAACCACAACCGCCCTTTTAAAAGTCTGCAATGATATCCAAGCTGGGATGGAACAAGGAAACCTAACTGGAGCCATCTTCCTTGATTTTGCCAAGGCCTTTGACACGGTAGACCATGGCATCTTGTTAGAAAAACTTAAAAACTCTGGCATTGGTGATCGCACGCTAACCTGGTTTCAATCATATGTATCCGACCGATCACAATATGTGTCAATTTCTGGCAGCTCCTCCCTCCCGCTCCCAGTCACTTGCGGTGTACCCCAAGGCTCAATACTAGGCCCCCTGCTATTCACAATATTCATAAATGATCTGCCCAACGTCTGCAAAGCCTCAACTGTACATATGTACGCAGACGACACTGATCTATACCAGCAAACCAAATCTCCCGCAGCTGGAGGCCGTGCTGCAAGAACAATTCACAGAGGTAGAAAAGTGGATCAAAAACAAACTTTGTTTAAATACTGACAAAACTGTAACGATGCTCTTTGGAACAGCACCTAAACTACACAAATTGCAAAATCCCCATCTATGTGTTGGGACAATATCAAATGGCACACTGACCACAGTCACTTCTCTCAAATATCTAGGTATGTGGTTGGACCCTAATCTATCCTTTGGCCCCCATCGAAAAACCTCATCTAAACTTTACCCCAAACTAGGTGCCCTGTACAGAAACAAATCCTGCCTGAGTCCCGCGGTAAGAAAGCAGATTGTACAGCAAATGCTTATGCCGGCTATTGATTACGGAGATGTAGTGTATGCAGCCGCCCCGCAAACACCTTCATAAACTTACTACACTGTATAACTCATTCTGCCGCTTTGCGCTACAATGTAACTACATGACCCACCATTGTGACATGTTAAAACAGCTAAACTGGCCATCGCTAGAATCCAGACGCGCCCTTCACCTTTCCAGCCTGGTGTTTAAGAGCATCTCTGGGAAGCTGCCACCCTACCTGAATAGACTGCTTCCCCCAGCAGCTCCCTCATCCTATAACCTCCGATCCAGGACCAGCACCTTACTTGCAATACCACAATACAAAAAGACAGTGGCTCGGTCCTCATTTTCCTACAGAGCACCACAATTATGGAATAACCTCCCAGACACCATCAAATCTTCCACCAGTCTTAAGTCACTCAAAATTTCCCTGTTAACATGTAACCTAGTGACTAGATTTCCTACATATTTATTTTCTGTTAATCTGTATATTTGTGTTGTTAATATCTTACATTTACAGAAATACAAAGTAATACAATGTAACACTTCAATGTACTTGAACCCAGGACATACTTGAAAACGAGAGAAATCTCAATGTATCCTTCCTGGTAAAATCCTTTATAAATGTGTGATCCATAAACGATTACCGAGGATTTCTGGGAGATGGGAAAGCTTAGGCATTACAGACTGCAGGTAGGCCGAGACTTTCCTCTCCTGGGGTGTGAGAAATATATCTAGATGTTTGAGGTGAAGGGTGTTGCAAAGGACAGGAGAAAGGAAGATCCACTGAGCTACTTTTCCCATATGATGTCAACCGTGGCCATTCACAAGCATACCTCTGGCACAGTTATTCCCCACACCATGTGGATTCAAGTTGATCAAAGTACTTCGAACTTATTTTCTGCCAAGGATCGAACAGGTCCCTTTTAGGGATCCAAGATAAGACTGAAGTGAAGGAAGGCTGATCTAAAAAAAAAAAAAAAAAAAAAAAATCAACCCGCCTGTCTACATGGTGCCTGTTCCACAATGTGATACAGATCAAGACAAATATGGCAGAGTTCTTTATGTCAGTGATTCCAGACAAACATTACATCCCAGCAGACTTCATACCACAGTAACAAGATAGCGACCCCATGTAGAACAGGTGAGACTGCTTGTGCTATAGAAACCCTATAGTAGTTATAGTTGTAGCAACTATAGATTTGAAGCTGCTTCTTTTAGCATAGAGATGGGCAACTGCCAATGTCTGAAAGGCCATTTAGGAAAAGATTAACATACATTTACAGATGAAATCCATTAAGAGGCTTTGAAGTCACAATTCATTGCAGGGATGGAGGTACTGGGGTCCTAATAAAGTTCTGTATGGTGTATTTTTACCCTGCCACAGTGTGTCACTGGATACGAAGGCTATAGAACCAAAAGTTTTTATTCAGAAAGTTTGCAGACAACCATAAAAAAAACATTGAAAAAAATGACAAACTATACAACATATTAACAGATTTACAGCAATATATTACATTATGTATAGACAGTTCTCACTCTGTCTCCGAAGTAGTTTATGAAAATATCTGGATGGCTTTTGTAGAACTGTCCTAGTAGACGCTTCTTTTCCTTGGGGGAAAGTCTTGAGTTCTCGTGGATGGTCTTCAGTAATGCCCACAGTTCAGCCTTTGTTGTGCTCTGTACGGTTGATGCCAGTTCGGTTTTATCCACTTTCTGGCAATACGTGTAGCCTGGAGACAGGACAGAAATGAATGCCTGTACATCATTTTATAATCTGGACTTTCACAGCAAGAGACACAAAACGTCTTATTTCCAGAGTACTGGTTTTCCAAAGCTGCAAACACCGAAATAAAGTTGCATTGTGGCAGACGGTTTAACGAAAGGAAAAATCCTGACAGCAGGGAAGTCAGTTTTTGTTAAACACTGGGATTTGTCACCGTTGCAGTGACTTTTGCATCTTAAAAACCTGCCATGTATAATTTGTGTATTGGTTTATGCCTTCATGATCGTATTTTCCAAATTCCCCACCCTCTGGTTTGGTCTTAACACCGGAACCTGCTGCGCAACAGAAGTGAATACGCTAGAACGGCTGCATTTGGAATGTACTGTTTAACAAGATGCACATACACAAAGAGGGAGACTTTACAAAGCCTTTTCCACTGGGGCACTGCTAGAAACCAGCCTCCCCCCACTTGACACATGCAGAAACAGGACAGGAAGTAAAAATCACAAATACCTGTGTCTTTGTCAGGATCCCTTCCTTGATGAATTGCCACCAGCTTGTCACTGACCATCTTATGCAATGTTCCAGGAATCTGGAGGACAGTTACAGGCATTTAGAAAATGCTAACAAGTTCTGGAGTGCTGTACAATGGGTACTACAGAATATGCAAGTTAAAAACAGAACCCTGCTCAAGAGCTTATAATCTAAGAGGGGTGACATGCTAGGTGAGGGTAATGGAGTATTTGAAGTAGCAGGGTGCATGTGGGCTGAATAATCAAGACTGAACAGTGGGAGATCATGGAGTGAGCCGATGGGTTTTCAGGGCCTTCTTGAAGGCCTGGAGAAACTGGGAGAGTCTAATGTTACAGGGGAAGGAGTTAGGCCATTAGCAATGCTACAGCCACTCCTCAAATTAGCACGAACACTCCTAGGCAAAGGGACATTCACCAAGACAGTAAAGCATGCCGTTTGCCCATGCCGGATCTTAAAGTTACAACACTGAGCAGCCCTGACTGCAAGACTCTGTTCCACCAATATGGACACTGATCAGAGACGGTGACTAGTTTGGAGCAGTGTTCAGCAAGATGAACATACAGCAGTAAGAAGGTCGATCCATCTAGTTTATGATTAGGAGGCTTACCTTGAAGACATCCTTGTGGTAATCCAATAGGAACAGCACCAGGAGATCAGATTTTCCTTTGGACAAGGTCTTGTGGTTGACGATTGTTCTAGAGAATGTCCTTTTCACAGTCATTCTGTTGTCACTCTATATGAAAACGGCAGACAGAACACAAGAAAAAGTCTGGATTAGTTTTCCAACCTCAGCCAATCCAAATATGGTGTCCATATTTCTCGTTGGCAAAGTTTAAAGTCTGGATTCTTAAAAGGGGACACCAAAAATTAAAACGTGCTTTGTAGGTTTAAGAAAATATGTTACAGTCACTGGTGTATCCCATTCTGTGATCTGATGTAAACTTCCCAGATTAAAGTCTTAAACTCTGTCTTCTCATTCAGCGGAGAGATCTTTAGCCCACACCAACGCTGCCCTAACAGTCCCTCCACCTCATTGTCTCAATACTGTAAGAAGCTAAACCACAGCTGTAAAGTAAAACATTTGTACAGATTGATGAATGTTGCACCGGGAAAAAAAATCCACAAAATGGAAACTGGAGATCAAAAAAACCTGAGTTTCATTTTCCTCTTTACATGCAAAAACGTCAATAGAAACTGAAAACCCACAGCAGTATGCGTTTTAGTCTTGTAGTTACGGCTTGTGCAAGTGGTCATGCCCCCAATGGGAGACGGTCAGCCAGCAGTTTACCTCTTCCTGCAGTCTGATCTCCATGGGTTCTGCAGCCACAGCCATGAAATAGAGAAGACACCTGAATTCCTCTCGGTTCTGAGAGTTCAGAAGCTTCAAGCACAGCTGGGCAGCTTCAAGGGCTTGTTCATGCTTTCCATTCACTAAAAAGTGAAGATGCCTAGTTTTAGTAAACTTGTTCATGCCAATCTTTGCAAAAAATAAATCACATCTTAAATCAAGTTGTACAAATAAATTGTTGAATCTAAAACTACACACAATCTGTAGTTTGGGCAAAATGGAAAAAGATGGCCAAAAATCACAGCTCTAATCCCATGGGTCACATAAAAACTCACTAGACCCAGTCACTGTTGCAAGCAGAGCAATAAACAGTCACTTTGTAGAGTACACTGTAGGAACTCATTCCTTATCCCAGAAAAAGGTGAACACCATGAGTTGCAGTGCACTCGAGAAAGGGATGCTTATGGGTGTGTGTGCACCCACTACACTACAGGTCATGACAACATTGACAAGCTTGGCTAGTTTCATCACGACAGCACTTGGATCACTGTTTAAGGGGTCAGCAACCTTGGCTCCCTGAAGTTTTGGGAACTACATCTCCCATGATGCAGTCACCTATTAGGCTGACTGAACCACATGGGAAATTTAGTTCAGAAACATCAGGCAGCCAAGGTTGTCGACCTGTTTAGGTGGCAAGCTACCTGATCACAGAACGTGAAGACAAGTATAGCCTAGGGTTAGATTTTTATTTGCAAAACCTAGGCTGAGGATTCACGTTGATCTTTGAATCTTTTGTCATTTGCTAGAAAAAAAAAAAAACTAGAAAATCATTCTCCAGTTCATTTATCAAGGGTAAATGAAACCCAGACTCATCTGTTGACTTGCTGGATAACACTATGGCCAACAGTAACAAGACAGTGGAACACTTTACACACATTAAGTAGTGTTACACTTTCACTAGTAGTTACTAATGGTGGGTGGGGGGGGGGGGGGGGGGGGGGAGAAAAAATATAAAAAAGCGACCTTGGCCCTCCAGATGTTTTGAAACTACATCTCCATGAAGCGCAGGTACTCATTAGATGCGCATCATGGGAAATTTAGTTCTGACATCTTAAGGGCCACGGATACTTCTCCGTGTACTATAGCATGATGAAATGCTGGGTCATGTAGCCTTTGGCTTGTGAGAAAGCCCAGTCATCTTTCATACCAAGGAGTTCTGCAATCCCAGCATGGATGTCAAAGAAGTGATTGGTCACCAGCGGCTCCCGAATCTGACCATAGTATTTGCCAATAGTTTCATAGAGGCAAAGCTTCCACTTCTCATCCTTGTTCTGTTCAGGCAAGTTCCTGCTCACGTCCACCACCATGTTGTCCGGCAGGAAATCCAGGCAATCTACAGCGGCAGAGACCCACTCATCCGCTCTAAAAAAAAAAAAATATGATCGTGAGTTAGAGCATGCCATACAATGTTCATGAAAAGAAAAAACCTCCACATGCCATACAATGACAACTGAGACACTAAACTACAGGTCACCAAATGGAGAAGAGTGGGAATTGAAAAAGCCATGGCATAACAAGTCCCTGGGCCAGGTAGCCACTGACCAAGATTCCTCATTCACCACAGAACTCCATGGTGCCTGGCTCCTAGAAGATGTAGTCCAAGCCCTGCTCCATGCAGGTTAAGTCAATGTGGTCTAGACATTGTAGCGGGGGGGGGGGGCGGTCAATGCTGGGCTGCCTATTTTAGGGGTTATTATTGCAGAGGATCTAAGAACCTGCTCATTAGGGTTTCAGAGAGCATTAGGACCACCTGAATGGAATATGTGGTTAGAGGAATGGCATCCTATGGGTTGCAAGTTAACCATGGAACCATACGAATATAGGAACTGGGGAATTGATATCTCCAACCTTTCCAGGACACGGACACTAGCCACCATGACCACATTAAATTGCAGTGAGCCAGAAGCCACCCTGCAAGATGCAACAACCTTTGATGAATTTTGTAAAGTCTGTACAGAGCGGATCATCCAATGACTCAATCAGCATCATGCATTCTGAGTGACAGATACCTTATCTAGGGGTTTGTAGTTATGGACCTTTGTATTTATAGACCATTTCTCATGCTGTAAATTAGACTTTGCCAAGTCCTGATCTCAAACACGATTAGGTTTTTGCATGATGATCAATATATGAGCTGTACCCTACAGACAGAAAGGGGCTTGTAGAAAAAGAACAACTTTTAAGCCAATCTGTTTTATGGTCATAGAGGGTTGCCATTAGAAGGGGACACAAGCCATAAGGAAACCACAACGAGACTAAAAATTGGAACCCATGGCACTTTTATATTTGGAGAATCTAGTCTTTGAAAGCCACTTTTCTGTATGATCAGGTCTTTGAAGATGCAGAATAATGGCCCAGGAAATCAGTGACAGCTTTATCATACAACTAAATTTAGCATGCCAACGAGTGGTCAAGGGCCACCAACCTCCATGACCTTGCAGACAGATTGGATTTTCCGTGTGCAGAGTAGCTGTACTAGTAAAAAAGTAATTATGAAAATCCTGCCTACATACAGTAAGTGCAGTGACCAGCTCAGGGTTTCAGTGCAGTGGTGCCATCCCATATGCAAATAAAGACTGCATCACCCATAAAGGATGTCTAGACCTGAAAATGCAAGGCAAGTCATCTCTGCACAAGATATGAAGCAACCCCCAATGATCAGGGACCTACTTTAGAATGCTACTGCAGAATGCTTGGTTGTGTAGGGAGAGGTATTAGCAGTAGGAAAAGGGAAGTGCTCATGCCACTGTACAGAGCACTGGTGAGACCTCACTTGGAGTACTGTGTGCAGTACTGGAGACCGTATCTCCAGAAGGATATAGACACCTTAGAGAGAGTTCAGAGAAGGGCTACTAAAATGGTGTACGGCTTGAAGGAGAAAAGTTACCAGGAAAGGCTTAATGATCTTAACATGTACAGCTTGGAAAAAAGACGAGACAGAGGAGATATGATAGAAACATTTAAATACGGAAAGGGAATCCACAAGGTAGAGGAAGGGAGTATATTTAAACAGAAACAAAGTAGCAAAAGAAGAGGACATAGTCTTAGATTAGAGGGGCAAAGGTTTAAAAGTAACATCAGAAAGCATTATTTTACTGAGAGGGTGGTGGATACATGGAACAGTCTTCCAGTTGAAGTGGTAGAGGCCAAAACAGTAATCGAATTTAAGCAAGCATGGGATAGGCATAAGGCTATCCTAAACAAAAGATAAATCCAGGTAAAGTATCCATGTAATTGGGCAGACTAGATGGTCCGAAAGGTTCTTTTCTGCCGACATTTTTCTATGTTTCTATGCCTAATGTTGGAGAAACATCCCAATGATGCTCACCAGCTTGGTTTGGCCCAGCCTCGTGGGAAGCATACTTCCCAGACATCTGGAGGGCTAAGGTTTCAGACCCATGCTGTGGAGTGGTGGTTCCCAACCACTGTCCAAGAACTCCCAACAGGCCAGGTTGAGGATTGCTTTTGGGGAAATACAGACTGTATCCTGCAATCACTGATCAGCAAATCATATCACCTGTGCTTCAGATATCTGGAAAAACCTGACCTGTTGGGGGTACTTGACCATGGATGGGAACCACTGCCCTAGAGGAAGGGAGGTACACCTTCTGCAAGTGGGACTTCATGTGTGTGGAACAACCTTACCATTGACCGGCACAAAGAAACTTGAAGAGGCTACAACTATCCCACACTGCTTCTATAGAGGGGCTACCAGCATCTGAAGATGTCCCTCTTGGGCAACAAGAATTTTAATTAGTTCACGTACTGTGAGTCACTGAACGCCTTGAGGATTTCCCGATCCAGGTAGTTGGACGTGATAACTGGCTCTTCGCTCTTTGTTGGTGGAGGTTTGGGAGCAACCATCGTATTTTCCAACAGTGCATCTAGAAGCGGAAGGTCCACAAGTTGCAGGAGGCGGCGTATAGTCTGTTCTTGCCAAACCTCATTGAGAACTTGAGGAAAAAATTAAAGAAATGCCAGAAAAGTCAGTACACATTCTAGATAAAAGGCAAGGGTTACTGGAGTACAGCAGGGAGAGAAGAATTGCACATACTGTGTTTGGGTTGGAAACAAAAGAGAAGTCTTTACAATTCTAGAGCCAAGTCTCCACAGAAGCCGTATTCTTTACAAGAAACCCATTCAGAGCATTGATTATACTTTATAATTACCAGTGACAATTGGACAGTGGTGTGAACCGTGCGCAGCTCAATGAAATCACTTGTTACTGATCTGGCAACAGATCGGCCCCAAGGGCAAATATTTAAGGTTCTTTAAATTCTTTATTAAAATTTGCAAAAAAATTTACAGAGTCTTAAAGCTGCAGGTTTATAAAATAAAAAAATCCAGACTAGTTTACATGTCCATGCATGTGAAAGGTGCGACTGCGAAATATAAGGCTAGCGTCAGACGAACGCATTTTTCACGTTGTCTGTGAAAAAGTGCGTTCAAACGAATGGATGTATTTTTTCATGGAATACACGATAGCTGTCATACGATGTGCATTTTCGTCTGTGATTTTGTACAGCTATCAATAAAACCCTTTTTGCGTCTGGACGTTATGTTGGCCGAACATTATCAACGTCTGATGTCTCCTAATCACGCAAACATGCTGCTAGCGGATGCAGCGCACTCTGTAGCGTCAGTACTAGTGGTTTGACGGTCGAAAAATGTGTGTTTGCCACTTGCGTTGCGCGGCCGCACTTTCGTGCGGCTGTTCTTCGTATGGTGCCCGGCATTGGACATAATTTGCTGCTAGCGCGGCCGTGATTTAGTGTGGCTAAATGCACATTAATACTGCGTTTGTCTGACCTTAGGTCCCTGTCTACGGGCCCTATTACATTCTTCACATTTGTTTTGCGTGCACGCAAATGGGCATTTGCGCGAGTGCACAACCATTTGTGCAGAACGTCGTATTTCAACGTTCGCGCAAACAATGCGAGTTATCGTCTAACGTGGCTGGACCTGTGCGAGCGCGATGAACTGTGCACATCCCATACTTAACATGGTGAGCGCAAATTTGTGTGCTGGTACACGGACGGCATTTCAAGCGATGCGCATTTTTACGAACGACGTTTGCGTGCATAATTTTAACATCTTTCAAAAGCTGGTGGTAGCTGCAAATTGGAACATTCTGGCCGAAACGAAAAAACACCAGCACGATTTTTTTTTTTCCCCCCAAATATTGTATAGTTACACATTTCACATACCCAAACAATAAAATTGTGAATGTGCGCGTTTTATTTTTCATTGCTGCAGCATGTATACTCAGATTTACTTTGACAGATGCAAAAACTTAAGGGAGTCAATTCAGGATCTTGATTGGCTGAATACTGCGGGAAAAAAAAGTCCACACTGATATGTGTGCTAGGTTACTGTGCACGTTCTACACTTTGTTTTTTGATGGAGAAAATGCGTTCGGAATGCTGCGTTAATGTTAGCACGATAACACTGGACGATGCATGCAAAAAATTTGCGCTGCGCGAGCGCAAGTTGCGCAGAGAATGTAATAGAGCCCTACGTTTTGGGTTCTCAATTGGTTTATAAAGCAGAACACTGCCAGTTTGGTATTCTATAGTGTGCAAGCAATTAATGCAATGTGTGCACACCCCAAAGTATGGACCGCACATGAAAATGCAAAGAGTTGGACAACACATTGCAAAGTAAAAATGACTGGAAAGTACACAAGCGTTTACTGAAACTTGACCAATTCCCAGTCCCATACGTTTCAGGCCCCTCTACACAACCATGTACAAAACTGACCCCTGAATTAAGTCCTCTTCAGGCCTCCCAACATGGATATAAAAAGGTGCCTTTACTGAAGTTTGCAGCTCACACCCACATGAAGACCGAGTTAAGGTGAGCAATGTGTCACGAGACCCATGAAACCAACCTTGTCTGAGAAATGGCTGTGCTGCAGCAACACGCTTACCTTTGGGTGGCAGGTTGACGGACAGGTTGAGGTGTGCTGGGTCGGCAGGTGTTAAGCTCAAATTATCCCAGAGGTCTTCCAAGCTCTGCGACTGGAGGGAAGCAGACTGGAATCCTGTCTGTTCATGTCTGGAGGAATTCATGGTAAACGGTCAAAATTGAGAAACACTTGAGCATAAATGAAACTTAAAGACAAGAGCTTTATATACATTTCACATATTCTCCAGTTTGAAGGTCATGAGCTAGTCTTTATGGACAGGCCGGGTGACGGCATGCTACCTCATGATCTGTCATTTTACCCTCTGTCCAAACCATGCCTTCAGGACTATGAATGCTCTAATGAGGCAGACTCCAGCTCATGGCGGGTCAAGGCAACTGACCAAGTGTTTTTTGAACCATATTTCCCATGAAGCTTTACCAGCCCAATGAGTAGCTGAGCATCATGGAGTATGTAGTTACACAACATCTAGAGGGCCAAGGTGGCTGACCCCTGCTCTAGAACAAGGCTTGACATTTAGTCTAGAAATCCTAGCCCTAGTTTGCAGGTGGTGCCTCCATTTAAAAATCTGATTGTCAAGTTCTACTCCAGCCGGAAGTCCTGGCTCTCAGGGCGCAGTGAGAAACTGGGAGGACCTGACCACGTGAAACCCATGCACAGGTCTAAACCGCCATGTTTTGTTAAACTGGCTTTGAGTTTCATTTATCTAGTGATGGGGAGCATGTAGTCAAATTGCACCAGGAGAGACAAGAACCAAACCGGTAGTGAATAGGTGCCAGTGGGACCATGCTGGGAGGCAGGAGGAAAAATCTATACAAAAAAGAACACTGGTTAAGCAAGTCTCTACTTGAATGAACTTTTATAACCTGCTCATTAGGGTTTCAGAGAGCATTAGGACCACCTGAATGGAATGTGGTTAGAGGAATGGTATTCTATGGGTTGCAAGTTATGGAACCATACGTATATAGGAACTGGGGAATTGATATCTCCAACCTTTCCAGGACAAGGACACTAGCCACCATGACCACATTAAATTGCAGTGAGCCAGAAGCCACCCTGCCTAATCCTGTGAGATGCAACAACCTTTGATGAATTTTGTAAAGTCTGTACAGAGCTGATCATCCAATGACTCAATCATCATCATGCATTGAGTGACAGATACCTTATGTAGGGGTTTTTAGTTACAGACCTTTGTATTTATAGACCATTTCTCATGCTGTAAATTAGACTTTGCCAAGTCCTGATCTCAAACACATGATTAGGTTTTTGCATGATGATCAATATATGAGCTGTACCCTACAGACAGAAAGGGGCTTGTAGAAAAAGAACAACTTTTAAGCCAATCTGTTTTATGGTCATAGAGGGTTGCCATTAGAAGGGGACACAAGCCATAAGGAAACAACAACGAGACTAAAAATTGGAACCCATGGCACTTTTATATTTGGAGAATCTAGTCTTTGAAAGCCACTTTTCTGTATGATCAGGTCTTTGAAGATGCAGAATAATGGCCCTGGAAATCAGTGACAGCTTTATCATACAACTAAATTTAGCATGCCAACGAGTGGTCAAGGGCCACCAACCTCCATGACCTTGTAGACAGATTGGATTTTCCGTGTGCAGAGTAGCTGTACTAGTAAAAAAGTAATTATGAAAATCCTGCCTACATACAGTAAGTGCAGTGACCAGCTCAGGGTTTCAGTGCAGTGGTGCCATCCCATATGCAAAAAAAGACTGCATCACCCATAAAGGATGTCTAGACCTGAAAATGCAAGGCAAGTCATCTCTGCACAAGATATGAAGCAACCCAATGATCAGGGACCTACTTTAGAATGTAACTGCAGAATGCTTGGTTGTGTAGGGAGAGGTATTAGCAGTAGGAAAAGGGAAGTGCTCATGCCACTGTACAGAGCACTGGTGAGACCTCACTTGGAGTACTGTGTGCAGTACTGTAGACCGTATCTCCAGAAGGATATAGACATCTTAGAGAGAGTTCAGAGAAGGGCTACGGCTTGAAGGAGAAAAGATCATTAAGCCTTTCCTGGTAACTTAACATGTACAGCTTGGAAAAAAGACGAGACAGGAGATATGATAGAAACATTTAAATACGTAAAGGGAATCCACAAGGTAGAGGAAGGGAGTATATTTAAAAGGAAACAAAGTAGCAAAACAAGAGGACATAGTCTTAGATTAGAGGGGCAAAGGTTTAAAAGTAACATCAGAAAGCATTATTTTACTGAGAGGGTGGTGGATACATGGAACAGCCTTCCAGTTGAAGTGGTAGAGGCCAAAACAGTGATTGAATTTAAGCAGGCATGGGATAGGCATAAGGCTATCAAAAAGATAAATCCAGGTAAAGTATCCATGTAATTGGGTAGACTAGATGGGCCGAAAGAAAAATGTCGGCAGATAAGAACCTATGTTTCTATGTTTAGGCATGTTCTCCAGACCCTCAAACCTAGTTTCTCACTTTAAGTTAAAGTTATTCAGAAAGTACGGAACTTTCAGCGATTCCATTTTGCTGACTTTGCGGTGAATTCACTGCAGGGTCTCCAAAGGCGTGCCAAACATTGAGTCGCTGAACTGACAAAAAAAAAAGGAACTCGGCTATTCTAATAGGTGTCAAAGAAAAAAAGTTACATGCCTATGGGATTCACCTGTTTGAACCAGGCAACGTTAAAATCAGTGCAGTTCGGCATTCTGAATGGATTAACCATTACTTCCATATGGGACAGTCGCTGGTGCCGAATTGTGGAGATCTGCACTGTATTTCACTGTCAATTTGCCAGTATTAGGAGAATTGGTGTACTGCCACAAAATTCCACTATACAGTGCCCGTTGATTGCAAGTTTGGTACTTTCTGAATAACTCCTTTAGCGTATTCAGTGATAGTGGTTTTTGGGAATGAATGCGAGCGAATACTGTTTATGCATGCATGTTAACACCATGATAGTGTAAAACCTGCTACTTTTAGTGATAATCCCAGTTTCGAAGCCATTTTCTTTTTTTATATTTGTTCCTGTTCCATCACCCCCACTTCATTTTTAATGAACAGATTCTGCTTCTATGATGTGAGCGTTGCATGATAGTGATGACTGAAAAGAAATATTGAGCAGAATTTGTTAGGGGCAAGGCAACCCCCCACCTGATTTTTTTTTGGTAGATACCCTTTATGGGTCAGTCAAGACAATGTTAGCTAGACTTCTGTTCTAATCAGTCCAAATCCCAAACCTTTCTCGTCAGGTTCAGTTTATGCATCGAATAGATGCATAGAGCAGCCTACATAGCGTGACTGGAGACAGACAACTCCAGTCCATTGCCATCCTTTCCAGCAAGGGACAAATTAAGCAACCTGGAAAGATGCAACGTCTGCAAATCCATCTGGCATCAGAAGACACTGACCTGGCGTAGCTCTGTGGCACACAACGTCCGTTTCCTTTATCCAGTTGGCCTCCAATGAGGCTGGGATTATTAGTAAACCTGTAGAAGCTGCAGCTGCTGTCCTCAAACAACAATCGTTTCTTCTCTCTGCCAAACATACATGTCGTCAAGACTGACTCGAACACTTTGCAGTCCATAAGAGCCTGGCACACCCGGACCACTTTAGGGCGTGGGATCTCAGCATCCCCAAAATACTTCTGTTGTACCAAGTGAGCAAACACAACGTCCACGGCCTCAGAGCCAATAAAACAGTCATGGTGAGACTTTAAGTGGTGCCTTCTCTTCTTCACCTTCACTTGAGTGTGCAACGCGTGGATAATACTGGTCCAGATGTAAGTGGCTTTGAATGGCTTTTGACCAAAGCTTGGACCTGGAAGAAAAAGAGTTTAGGGATCTAGAATCATTACCACAGGTCCCGATCAAGCCGGTATAATGCCAACTGTCCATAAGTAAATGTATCTCGTCACACCACCCACCTGCCCCTTATTGACTCCCAGCCGAGAAACAAGGACAAAGTGCTCGATTTACATCCTCAGCAGGGAGTCTCTAAACCTGGGAATTTTAGGCACACATGGGGGGGGGGGGAAATCTGAGAGCTTTAGTTCAGCAACATCTGCAGGGACAGAGCATGAGGTCCCGGACTTTAAAGCCAAAACAGGTTAGAATATTTGGTTCTAGAATTTAGAAAAACCTACCACACGAAGTGTTAATCAAACACCCTAGTTACAATGTCAAAAAACTTTGCATTCCACTTATTGGAAACCCTAGTCTGAGGAATTCGTGACTATGGTCCTTGCAAAGTCAGAAGAATTACATTCACCATCATTTGGAAGTAGCCATCAGTCTGGACACATTGAAAGGTGAGGGAACGGGTTTCATGGATTTTTTTGACAGGCAAAGTCAGTTTGCAAACAATGACAAAAACATAGAACATTTAGAGGAAGCAGTGACTTGCAAGGCAATTTGTTGTGATAAGAGTTATTAAATCACAGTAAAAACGACACGCTGCAGAACATTGGACCCACACGCCCAGCAAGGTCACTCCGGTACTGCAATAAAAACCTGTTCCCAGGTGTTCTTCCCTCCATACAGTAACACACGCTCCGCCGCTAATCTACATTCTTTGGATTGCAACAATTCCTCACACAAGGTTATCTGGATCTGTCAACCAAACATCACAATTCCTTTGTTTTTCGCACCAGGTTTTGCCCAGTTCCTACATTTTGCTGCCCAGCACACCTTGTGCCGGAGAGGTCAATCAATTCAGAACATAGCGTTCCAAAGGAACCGAGGAAAAATTATGCAACAGTGCGAAGGAACAAAAAGGCCAAGCAAAGCGTGCGGTATGAGAAAGCGAGCGGGATAGGCTACTCTTACTATGCATTTAGTGATGTGGATATTACAAGACGCGTGCTGACGGAGCTGCAGAGCATGATCCTCCCTAGGAGGAGCGAGCCTTGCAGCGCTGAACGCACTAACTGCACTTAGTGAGGTGGCCAGACAGGCGTCAGAGTGAAAGGAACATCCACTCAGACGTTCCTTCCGCTCTCCAATGACACTCGTCTGCACCCAGCCTACAGGTTACATAAAAACCTCGGCAGACGAATCGTATGTTTTGTTTCAAGCAGGTCACATACCGGCTTTAGGCTGGGATCAGACGAGCGCACTGTTTACTGTCCGTCGTAGCTTGTCAAAGGAGTCAATAGAGAACACACAACGCACAAGCGCACTTCATGCGCAGACAACGCATATTGCAACAGATGCCAAAAATGGCATCGACATGAAAAAGCTACATGTAGAGAAACCCCATGAATGCAGCTTTTTTACTCTTTTTCTCAAGATCAGTCAAAACTGATACAATGTAACCAGTGTCATTGGTTATAAAGTGCATCCTGTGCGCAATCAGTGCGCTCGTCTGACCCCAGCCTAAGTCTGTCAAGCCTTGATTTTGTTCTTTCCCAATTGCAGTAACTCCATGGAGAATCTAAAATAAAGCAGAATTTGCGCGCACAATCTCTTGCGATTTTGTCAAGGCAAAGCCTAGCTAGCAGTCAGACCTAGTCACGAGTGTTTACATGGAAAGACAGAAGGGTTACCAGATGCGCCACGTGTCCCAGGACTGCCCATCTCTTCCTTCTGCTGATGGAGAGGACATGAAGAGCGCTACTATGCAGAGTGGTAGTCACACGACTCGGAAGCGTCCCATTAACACAGCTTTACGGATTCATAGAGTTACTAGTAGATAATCCCCATCAAAAACACGGTCACAAAAATATCCAGACGCAAAAAAAGCAAAAAACCCAGTAATAACATTAAACCAAAACCCTGTCTATAGAGCAGCTCGTCCATTCGCCAGCGCAGAGTCAGCAGCTTTACAGGATCCATATGAAGAATTTACAGTCCAAACAGACTCATCCTCGGCTCCTCCACCTGACAGGAAGGAACAGATCACCTCCAGTTTAAAACCAAACATTCCTAAATCTAGCTGAACCACATACCTGCAGATCACAGGCTCCCCTGGCGACGCAGACACAGCAGCCTGTACAACGTGTACTGGGGATGAACCATGACGTCCAGGAGAGGTGCCCCATCTAATAAAGACACCTGTGCTGCAGACTGCCCAGCATGCCGCAGACTGCCCAGAGTGACCCCTCTAATAAAGACACCACCTGTGCTGCAGACTACCCAGCGTGCCACCCTCAAAGACACCACCTGTGCTGCAGACTGCCCAGCGTGCCAGACTGCCCAGCATGACCCCTCTAATAAAGACACCTGTGCCGCAGACTACCCAGCGTGCCACCCTCAATAAAGACACCACCTGTGCCACAGACTACCCAGCGTGCCACCCTCAAAGACCTGTGCCGCAGACTACCCAGCATGCCACCCTCAAAGACCTGTGCCACAGACTACCCAGCGTGCCACCCTCAAAGACCTGTGCCGCAGACTACCCAGCATGCCACCCTCAAAGACCTGTGCCGCAGACTACCCAGCATGCCACCCTCAAAGACCTGTGCCGCAGACTACCCAGCATGCCACCCTCAAAGACCTGTGCCGCAGACTACCCAGCATGCCACCCTCAAAGACCTGTGCCGCAGACTACCCAGCATGCCACCCTCAATAAAGACACCACCTGTGCCGCAGACTACCCAGCGTGCCACCCTCAAAGACCTGTGCCGCAGACTACCCAGCATGCCACCCTCAAAGACCTGTGCCGCAGACTACCCAGCATGCCACCCTCAATAAAGACACCACCTGTGCCGCAGACTACCCAGCGTGCCACCCTCAAAGACCTGTGCCACAGACTACCCAGCATGCCACCCTCAAAGACCTGTGCCGCAGACTACCCAGGGTGCCACCCTCAATAAAGACACCACCTGTGCCACAGACTACCCAGCGTGCCCCAACACCCACTCCGCCAACAGGTGAATAACAGCACAAGTGTGCCATCCTGTCTGCACAGCAAGCCAGCGGCTGCAACATGCTGCCCAGTCTGTGCCCATAAACCTCTACACCAGGGCAAGACAAGGTAATGGAGCAGGCAGGAGCCACAAAGACCACCACCATTCACCAGAGACATCTTTAGGAGACAGGGAAAGCCTCCAGCCATGCAGATTTAAATCAAGGTGCTCAGTGTAACACCATGTGCCCCCCCCCCCACATCAAGGCAGCCATCAGAGGAGCGGGCACCTGCCCACAGCCAGCCCCGAGCCCAGCATGTGGCTGCTGCCACTAGAAGCAAGACCAGGAGGCTGCCCAAAAGACACCCGAACCCCATAAATGGTGCCCCCTCCCCACAACTCCATGTGGCTACCCCCCCCCCCCCTTAATACAACTCCCGCTTACACATTAAAGCGCGTTCCCACACAGTCCCGCATAACTCCCGGCGCAGACGGGTTTTGCATGTAAAGCTCTCCGTGCCCTTACCTGGGGGTCTCTGCATGGGGCTGTATGTGGGGCAGAGGTTCAGCGCCGCCGCCTTCTCCCGCACCGAGGTCATTCTGTGTGAGGGCGGGAGGGGAGACAGGCTGTGCGCGCGGAGGGGAGGCGCGGGAGGCTTTCTACTACTCCTGCGCGTGACGTCACCAGCCCGAAATGTCAACATTAGCCCGAGGCCCTAACACAAGCACGTGTGTGCTCCGGGGTGTGATTGGCTGCAGCTCCCGGGGAGAAGGGGGGGGGGGTCTTTTTAGGGGCTTGTCCATAAATTAATGGTGTGTGGGTGTCTTTTAGGGGTTCCTTCATATTTTCAGGGTGTGCGGGTGTCTTTTTAGGGGTTCCTTCATATTTGCAGGGTGTGCGGGTGTCCTTTTAGGGGTTCCTTCATATTTTCAGGGTGTGCGGGTGTCTTTTTAGGGGCTCCGCAATATATTCAGGGTGTGCGGGTGTCTTTTTAGGGGCTCCGCAATATATTCAGGGTGTGCGGGTGTCTTTTTAGGGGCTCCTTCATATATTCAGGGTGTGTGGGTGTCTTTTTAGGGGTTCCTTCATATATTCAGGGTGTGTGGGTGTCTTTTTAGGGGCTCCTTCATATATTCAGGGTGTGTGGGTGTCTTTTTAGGGGTTCCTTCATATATTCAGGGTGTGTGGGTGTCTTTTTAGGGGCTCCTTCATATATTCAGGGTGTGTGGGTGTCTTTTTAGGGGTTTCTTCATATATTCAGGGTGTGTGGGTGTCTTTTTAGGGGTTTCTTCATATATTCAGGGTGTGTGGGTGTCTTTTTAAGGGCTCCTTCATATATTTTTATTTTTTTTATATTTCAAAATTTTATTTGAGAAAAAAGTGTCACAAGTTGACTAATGGCCACGCAGGGCCTGACTCAAATTATGCATCTAAAATAATCCAAGGTGTACTGGGGTGTAGGAGAGCGCTAGGTGTTTCACTTCATAAAAGACGTGACCCGGGGAAGGGGGGGGGAAAGGAGAACGGAGGAGAAAAATAAATAAATAAAATATATATATATATATATATTGGGAAAAGATAGCGGCCAATGTGTGCGGGTGTCTTTTTAGGGGCTTATTCATATTTTCAGGATGTGCAGTTGTCTTTTTAGGGGCTCCTTCATATTTTCAGGGTGTGCAGGTGTCCTTTTAGGTGCTCCATATTTTCAGGGTGTGCAGGTGCCCTTTTAGGGGTTCCTTCATATTTTCATGGTGTCCAGGTGTTTTTTCTAGGGGTTCCTTCATATTTTCAGGGTGTGCAGGTGCCCTTTTAGGGGTTCCTTCATATTTTCAGGGTGTGTGGGTGTCTTTTTAGGGGTTCCTTCATATATTCAGGGTGTGCAGGTGTTTTTTTTCTAGGGGTTCATTCATATTTTCAGGGTGTGCAGGTATCCTTTTAGGGGCTCCATATTTTCAGGGTGTGTGGGTGTCTTTTTAGGGGTTCCTTCATATATTCAGGGTGTGCAGGTGTTTTTTTCTAGGGGTTCATTCATATTTTCAGGGTGTGCAGGTATCCTTTTAGGGGCTCCATATTTTCAGGGTGTGTGGGTGTCTTTTTAGGGGCTCCTTCATATTTTCTGTTTGTGCGGTTGTCTTTTTAGGGGCTCCTTCATATTTTCTGTTTGTGCGGTTGTCTTTTTAGGGGTTCCTTCATATTTTCAGGGTGTGCAGGGTTCTTTTTAGGGGTTCCTTCATATTTTCTATTACCTAAACAGTGAGTTGGCGCAGACTGGCAAGAGATTTGATTTTGATCATTTTATGCCAAAAGTCACTGAATTGGGGGGGGGGGGTCTTCCCACTCCTTTATACTATTTTGTCCTAAAATGTTTAATTCCCATTCATTATGCACAATTAACGGCTTACCGATGCTGAAAACAAAACTTTAGTCTTAAGACCTCAACCTGCAATGTCTGTCTGTCTGTCTGTGAGTCCATCCTGCGTATCTGCTTGCGCAGCCTTCGTCACGGCTTCTTCTGAGAACAAAGTGACCCTGTTCCAGCATCAGAAAAAACCCATAACCGCATTCAATTTAACAAAAACAAAAAAAACCTATTACAAAATGACATGTTTTGATTAGTCTGTAACAGAAGTTGCCCCATTCATAACACCATCATATTACACAAAGCCTCCCGTTCTTCTGGCTCCTGCATACCTGGCCGTGCGACAGCATAATTTAATGCTTTTAATCATTCCTGCTCCGACGCGGTAATAACATAAACAATGCATCATAGTTATGAGTTCGTGTGTGGCTTTTCTTATGAATTAATGTCATTGCAGGCAGAAGAATAACAAGAAAAAAAATTCATAATAAAGCACGGGTGAGGGAGCAGGTGTACATGGCACACCGACGGTGCATGACATCATACACTATTTTTACCATCCTAGAATCCTTACTGAGTAGCTCTACGTCGCCGCCGTTTCATATCTTGCAATACACAGGTTAATTATTCACGGGATGGATGTTGTAACAACAAAACTAAAATGATATTAACAATAAGGTTAATCATTCATTTTATATATTGTGATACAAATGATAAATATTATGTCATAGCAAGAGTGGACTGGTGTAAGTTCTCATTTGTTTGTCTTTGGGGGTTGTTGAAAGAGCGTTCGTTGAAGTTGCAAACACCGGTGGGAAAAAAATAAATAAAAAAAATCGCAGTTGTTGCGTCGACAACGAGCGTGGACGTTTCGCAAAAGGAAAATCCAAACAGCAGCAGGAGAAGCTTCACAGTGATGGGTTCAGCACGCTTACGCCGCTCGAGTCCGCCCCTGTTTGGATTGGTCTTTTGTGAAACGTCGGTTTTACAACAACGGCGATTTTTGCTGGCGTATACAACTGTGGCAAACGACGTTGATCTCTGAACAACCCCCCGTGTGCAGAAAACTGTCATTCATCGAGAAGCCGTTATGAATAAGATATGAAGGAGAGATGACGGTTCTATGAGCATGTAGAGGGAATGGAGATATACTCACCTGCATCACCCAGTTCTTTGCCTCCTATGTTATATACATCCCATGAGGGACATTGATTGTTTCTTTTCCTGCACTAATCTCTCTCAAAGGGATTTCAGTGTAAAACAGAGTCTTTCCCTCCTACAGGGATACTTGGCACATGTTCGATGAAGCCGCATAGTCACTGTACTCCTATGTTTTTCATAAAGTTCTAATGTTTGCCCTAGTTGCCACCCGCAGCAAACACCGGCATTTCACAAAAGGAAAATTCAAACATCCACAGGCGACGATTCATCGATGAAGCATCTCCTGCCCTCGTCTGACTGTCTTTGTGAAATGCTGAAGTTTGTTAAGGTTGCAACAAGGTTGATGGTTGCCTTTGTTTGCAACTATGGCAAACAAACACCGGTGTTTTTTGATTAACCCCCTAAAAGAACCAAATGAGGGTTTGTCATCCTCTGAGCCTTCAGTGATATTTTAGAGCAGTGGTTCCCAACCCTGGTCCTCAAGTACCCCCACTGATGGAATCCTGCAATCACTGAGCAGCAAATCATATCACGTGGTCTGTTAGGGGTACCCGAGGACCAGGGATGAAACCTACTGCTCTACTGCATGTGCCTTCCCGCTATCTACTCCCACAGCTTCTGGGCAGAAAATGAATGGTCTGCGGTTTACATTATCTGAAGCACAGCAAGACAAAGCAGCACCTAGATTCCTGTATACAGACCACGTGACCGGTTTGTTGCATACACACGTACTTGGAAAGATTCTATCTCTGCGTCAATGCTCCTTTGAAAAGGCCAATTTTTGCAGTTTTGTCATCCGACTAATGTTGCCATTCCAGTACAGCTAGTACACTGGTCAGATGAAACTGCTTTGTGACATTCAGAGAGGACAAAGGGGGGGGGGTGGACAAATGTTCTTAATTAGATTACACAGAGACACCAGGAGCCTTTATTGGAAAACAAACACCATAAATAAACCTAGAGATACTGGTGTAATTATTCAAATCCATAGAATAGAAGCTTCAGAATTACAAAAGGTCTCTCTGGAGTGTCTTTATCTGGATATTTATTTAATGTCATGTCTGCGCTAGCACTGAGAGAGCCATTGGTATCTGGGAGAATGGCTTGATGTCTGGGAATGAGGGTTTGATTTACACAATGTCTTCAATAAACCGGTGTGTAGCAGACTGAAAATTATGGGAGTTACAATCCCCACCTTCTTGAAGGAAGGTACCCTTTACCCCCCCTTTAAAGATGAAACTCATTAACTGAATGCCTCCCTTCTGCTACCTCCATCCTCTTACCGGATCCCTATTCAACCTCCATCCTCTTACCGGATCTCTATTCATCCTCCATCCTCTTACCGGATCTCTATTCAACCTCCATCCTATTACCGGATCTCTATCCTCCTAGATTGTGAGTTCCTACGGGAATAGGGCCCTCATGTCCTCCTGTACTGTTTGTCAAATGTTGTTCAATGTATTGTATTGTAACCCTGTCTATACTGTGCCTATTGTACAGCGCTGCGGAATATGCTGGCGCTTTATAAATAAAAAATAATAATAATAATATTCAACCTCCTCTTACCGGATCTCTATTCTACCTCCATCCCCTTACCGGATCTCTATTCTACCTCCATCCCCTTACCGGATCTCTATTCTACCTCCATCCTCTTACCGGATCTCTATTCTACCTCCATCCTGTTACCGGATCTCTATTCTACCTCCATCCTGTTTCACCTTTCATCCAACAATAAAAAAATCCCCTCTCCAATCTCAATCCTAAACTACAATAACCCCACTCATTGTCCAAAACACCCAAATCCTAACCTACACATAACCCTAAATCATTGTCCAACGAGCCTCAACCCTAGCCTACCCATGAACCTAACATGTCATCCCACGAGCCCAATCCTCTTCATGACAAACTCATCCAAAACCCAACCTAGCCTTCCCATAATCATTTTCCCTCCCCTGAACCCCACTCCTACATTTCTCATAACCCTAAGTCATCATCCATCCAACACATTTATACCAAACAACTTCTAACATATTAAAGAGCAAGAACAGTTTGCACGAAGTGCAACAAGAGTGGTGATAAATAAATTCAATTAGTAATAAAATAATTTATTATTACTAATTGAATTTATTTATCACCACTCTTGTTGCACTTCGTGCAAACTGTTCTTGCTTGTTAATATTGGGTTATGCCCTTGAGTGGTGATTTGAGCCTTATCCTTTTGTTTGTCTTTAACATATTAAAGAGACTCATCTGGGCATTTTATTGCTTCACCCAATGCAAATACATGGAGGAGCCCCTAAAAGGAGGAATCTAGGACCAAAAAAGGACACAGGCCAATACACTTAAGCAAGAACGATTTACATGGTTATTCAGGGAAAGATGAAACTCTGGAGAACTTTTGGAGAAGTGAAAATTTTAGGACAAAATAGCCATACCAGAAAAATTCTCCCATTTATCTCACTTTCCAAGTCGGCGATTTTGACCTAAAAATTTCACTAATCCAAAAGTTCTCCAGAGTTTCACCGTTCTCTGAATAACCCTGATAGTAAAAGGTTCCCCAACTTGACTATTTTGGCCTAGAACAAGGGTCAGCAACCCTGGCCCTCCAGATGGTTTGAAACTACATATCCCTCAAGGCTCAGCTAATCTACTGAATGACCGAGCCTCATGGGAAAGGTATCTCTGAAACATCTGTAGGGTCATGTTTGCTGACCTGCTGTGACCTAGAATCTGTTATTTCTTTGTCATTTATTCACATCTCAACGCTTTGTAAGCATAAGCAAGTCCATATAGGATTGTGCAAGAAGCTCCAGTGTTTGCTGAGATCCAAACAACATCAGGAGAAGCTTCTCCTGTCCTTGTTCCTTTTTTTTGGACCAAGAACCATGGCCATTATTGGTGATGTTTGCAATTTTGGCAAACCCCACAACTCTTCCGGTAAAAACCTTATGGGTCTTGAAACCCAGTTATCGAAGCAAAGACTGGGGATGAGGCCACCTTGTCACCTACAAGAATTTGAATAAATCATGAATTATGCAATCCTGATTCAGAGAGCTTAAAGGGATCCTGCAGGTTTATCCCGTGACAAGTCACCCAGATAAAAGTGCGTCTCCTACAGGACAGCAAATGTGGGAGAAGTCTTCATTAGAACTGGGAGCAGGAACTCTTCCCTCTCATTATGCACAGGTAGCCTCAGGGGAATTGCTAAATCCAGAAGTTCCCGTTTGTTTGTTTTTTTCTCAGCCAGAGGATTCCATATGTTAAGACTAGTATGAAGTCACATGTACCCAGGGGATGGCACACCAGTCACACATGTGCAACGTGCCCTCAACCAAAACCGCAAAATGCTGCCAAAACAGTCAAGCCATTCATGTGGACAAATATCTCTTCTCTTTTTATATATAGCTCTCAAATTCTTCAACTTTGCAATGATTTTCCAGACTGACACAATTTACACCTTCAACAAAAAGATGTACAGAGAGCGTCTGACGCCCTCTGTACACTTTTTTTGTTGGAGGTGTAAATTGTGTTGTTCAAATAACGGATTAACCCCGTATACGAGTGTCAGAGAATTACATGCATACATTTTATTTTGCCCTTAAACCTCTCTCGTAGATGTTATTTGTATCTTATTTTCCAGACTGAAGTCGACAGATATAAAACTTCCCTTTTAACCACATACTTGGCAAATTTTCTGGATGGCTAAAACAGGGTGTGGGGCAGGGCCGGCCCGTCCATGGAGCAGGGTGGAGCAGCCGCTCCAGGCAGCCCTTTGTCATGGGCAGCATTTTGCCACCCTGGCAAAGGCCATGGCATGGAGAGCGCTCGGCCTGAACAAGGCACGGCCCTCCAGCAGGCTGGTGCTTCGTGGAGAAAGCCAGCAGCGCCTGCCCCTCTAACAGGCTGTGCCCACCCCTTTCAGCAGGCCTCGCCCACCCCTTATTAGGGAGAGACTGGCCGCTTCATCTGCCCAATGAGTGATACACCGGATCTTGGATTAGAGATATGGGGGTGCTCCAGACCTGTCTGACCCTCTGTTTAATGTGTTGGTTGTTTCCAGGAGAACAGGTTTTGAGCTAGACCTGTTTCCGGGGGAGGGACTGGACGTCTGGTCCCTGCAGGGAATGCAGTGCTGGCCAGGATCGGGGATGCTGCAGGCTCAAGGCTCCATGGCTGAGTCTGTGGATGGAGATGAGCTGGGGAGTGATGACAGGTTCTAGGGAGAGAGGCCCTGTCTCACCTACTACTGCCTTTACCTGTACCAAGCAGGGAGGTCAGACCTGTGTATAACACTCACACTGTCTGGGGGGAGGGGTCATTTACCAGACTGAGACACCTGACCCCTGTATTACACACAGCTATCAATTTCCAGACTGACAGGTCATATATCTATATAACACTCACTGTGCATGTTGTTATTTTGCAGCCTGTCACAGGCAGACAGTGAGTTTACAGTCTGTACAGTTTACAGCTCGCAGACAGTGAGTTTTATTGCTGTGGAGCTCTGTTACACACACTGCACATTGAGTTTTATTGCTGTGGAGCTTTGTAATAAGTTCATACATGTTGCATGTTTTTTTTGTTGGGGGGGGCAGCAATTCGTCCATCGCTCCAGGCAGCACAGTGGCTTGGGCCAGCCCTGGTGTGGGGTATAATTGTGGATTATTCCAGCCTTGGTGTTAGAATAATCTTAATTTTAATAAAGACAGGAGGCGAATATTTTGCATTCTCTTCTCTTTACTAAATCACAGCAGCAAAGAGAGTTTTACATAGCATTCCCACAAGAGAGCAGTAAGCCCCTCCCACAGCCTCTTTTCTTGCGTGCGGGATGAGCAGGAATGTCCATGAAACAGAAAGTCCGGAACAACTGAAGATGAAGAAACCTAAGTGAACTTGACGTCAACTGGCTGAACAGGAGGAACCGGAGTTCAACAGGCGAGTCGCAGAACTGCAGACCAGCGGAGCAACGGAGCCCAATCAGGCTAAGGAGAAAACAGAGGATACGTGAAAGTACCATGCGATGGAAACATGTCAATCAGCAGGTAACTAACTCACTAGCGAAGAGCTATCAAGACCACTATGAACAAGGTCGAGAAGACTAGCCCTAGACTAGACTAACTAGACATGCAAACATCCAATCCTACTAATGGAGGGAAAAACAATTAGATAAATGATGGACACACAGAGTCGTTGAAGTCGTGTTTTTTTTTTTTAAATTTATTTATTCAGTAGAAAATGCGGTAAATGTAAACAACCAGGGCATGGGCGGGAGGGAAAAATATTCGCCTCCTGTCTTTATTAAAATTAAGATTATTCTAACACCAAGGCTGGAATAATCCACAATTTTATATCAAGTCAGGAGGCTTCATATTTTGCAGTTTTAAAGCTGCACTAGAGCCCCAGATACATGGGAACGAGGGCGAAAATAGAAGGTACGGAACGTAACCGCCCTGGATCAATCAGCAGCCGCCAGTATATCGGACAGCGAACCCCCGGCGTCCGCAACAGAGGAAGCCGCAGCGCCCCGCACGGAGTGCGCGCCAAAGTGAGGAGCAACGCCCGCAAGGGAGAGTAGCCAGCCAACCCATCTAGAGCGGGTAGGTGAAGAGACAGGTTTGTAAGGGGTGACATAGGAGACCAAAAGTTGGCCAGTAGGAGAGGAGCGCAAGGGACGCAAACGAGAGAGGTAAGTGGAAACACAACGAGCAACACACAATAGGGGATCGGAAGGAAAGTAAGGATAGGAAACCTCCGGAGAAATTGTTTTAGTACGCCTGGTAAGTGTGAAAACTACGCCCTCAGGGGAGAAAGCCACAGCATGCTCATCGAAGGCCCTAACATCTGAGACACGTTGAAAGGACACCAAACCTAAAAGGACTGTTAGTTTAGCCGAGAGCTGACGGAGGGACAGCGAATCATTATCTGGCCAGCTACGCAGGAACTTGAGCATCAGCACAACATCCCAAAAATGAGCATACTTAGGGGCCGGCGGGCGAGCGAGCCGAATGCCTCGGAGGAGATGACACACGGAAGGGTCCCGACCCACAGGAACGCCACCCAAGGGAGCGTGAGCTGCCGAAATGGCCGAGCGGGACAGATTAACCGTACGGTATGATTTTCCGGTCGTGGAAAGGTCCGCTAAAAAATTAAGTATTAGAGGTAGAGGGGCTGTAGCGGGATCAGCCTGTTGTTGCACACACCAACTACACCAAGTTCTCCAGGTGTAACGGTAGCTCTTTCTTGTGCCAGGAGCCCAGAATCCCCATAATAAGGAGCGAGCTGCATCTGATAGACCTGGCAGCATGCAGGGTCCCTGGAAATCGTCCACGCCACCAGGAGAAGGTTGCCCTCCAAAACCAACGGGTGTGGCCTGCCTTGAGGGTCCAGCAGAATTGAGTGGAAGGACGGTAGCAGAAGCGGGTGGAGACAAGAAAGTTCCAACGTCAGAGGAAACCAGGGCTGAGCGTGCCACAGGGGTGTGATTAGGAGAATCTGAATCCTCCGTCTGCAGACTTCCTGGATCGTGCGTGTGATCATCGGGAATGGTGAAAAAGCATAGGCTCCCGACGGTGGCCATGGTTGGAGGAAAGCGTCCACTGCTGTCGCCTGCGGGTCTGGAAGCCAGCTGAAGTAGGCCTGCGTCTCATGGTTCAAGCGGGAAGCGAACAGATCGAGATGAAAAAGGCCCTCTCAGCATCGACAAGTGTTGGAACGTTGCATCTTCCAATTTCCAGTCGCTGGAGTCTCTCCAGTATCTTGAAACCCAATCCACCACATAGTTTGATGAACCGGGCAGATATTCCGCTGTGAAGGAGATGTTCCGTTTCAGGCAGTAGTTGAAAAGGGAGAGCGTAAGGTCCAACAGGAGCTTGGAACGGGAGCCCCCTAGCCGGTGGACATATTGGACCGTGGAGATGTTGTCCATTTGGAGGAGTAGAGAGCAGTCCCTGAGGTCTTGGGTAAAACTGCAGACAGCAAAGGAGCCGGCGATGAGCTCCAAGCAGTTGATGTGAAGGTGCTGTTCCTCTGGTGTCCATGCACCTCCTGTGGACACGGACCCGCAGATCGCTCCCCAGCCCGATTGGCTGGCGTCCGATTCCAGTACGAAGTATGCCCATTCCATGCTTCCATGTGTCGCAGCCACCATAGGAGCCCCACTCGAACCTCCGGGGTGATAGGGACCAACTGGTCGTAGGAGGGATTGAGGCAGAGGTAGTCTTCAGATGTTGCATCTCCCGATAGTGCAATGGGTCCGGGAAAATGGCTTGGATGGAGGAAGAGAGTAGGCCTACAACTCTCGCCAGATCTCAGAGGCAGAGGGTGTCCGTCAGGACGCCTCGTAGGGTCTTCTTGATGGTTCAAAGCTTTTGCGATGGGAGACGTAGTTGGCAAGACGTGAAGTCTATTTCGAATCCCAGGAAGGTGACCTTTTGGGCTGGACGAAGTGCCGACTTGTCCACGTTGATGATGAACCCGAGGTCTTGCAGGAGTGTAACCACTAAGACCGTGTGACGGGAAGACTGGACGGGATCCTGAGCCAGTATTAGTATCTCGTCCAGATAGATGATGGTCCTGATGCCTTGAGCGCGTATGAAGGCCATAACCGGTTTGAGGAGCTTTGTGAAGCACCAGGCGCGGAGCTGAGGCAGAACGGTAGGCAGGTGAACTGCCAGAGGTCGTGGTGCCAGTAAAATTGCAGGATTGACCGAGACCATAAGGTACGCGTCTGTGAGTACGTGTCTGCCCAGTCTTGTGAACCAGTCGCCGTCTCAGAGGAGGTCCCTGAGCAGGTGTATTCCCTCCATCTTGAAGTGGCGATAGGACACGAAGGCATTGAGGGCTTTCAAATTTATGACCAGACGGAGATTCCCAGACTTTTTGTGTACTAGGAACACATGGCCTTTTAACTGCAGGGAACGAAGCTCCCTGTCTATCAGTGACTCGGGCTGAGGGCTGTTGAAGCCGCGACCGACGGGAACTCCGAGGATTGAGCTTGGTCTATATTGCACGTCCGTGCTCGGATTGGTGGTGAGGTGAGGTCTATAGGAGTTGTTGTATCGGCTGGCGACCCGACCTCTTTGTGCGCCAGCCCTGGAGGAAAAACGAGTCTGTGGGTGGAAGACGCTTTTCATATTATACTGGACCTTCTGCAGGTTCGTATAGACCTGAACCTTACAGTTAGCTCTTTAAGAAGAGATCCCCAAACAGCAACCCCTTAGCTGCAGGACCCAACTCCTTGGTGCACATGCTGGTAAGTTTTGCATCCAAACGAAAAAACACTGCCTTGCGTGCGGCGTTCGGAAGAGATGCCAACATTGGCGTTACCTAAAAAGGCAGAGAGCACGCTGTGCCCATTCTCGGACCATCGCGGGGGTCTAGCGGAGTATTGTTAGTTAATGCTTTGTCCGCCATGATGAAAATAACGGAATGGGGGCCAAAAACATCTAGCAGTTTGTCCTGAGCGACGCGGAGGCCCTGTTCCAGACCACGAAGAGGATCCCTGCCAGCCTTACCCATGAAGGTGACGAAATCCTTGAATTCCGGGGTAAGAGAGACCTTGTCTGGCAACGTCGGGCGGGAGCATTTTGCGCAAACGTGCCCTGTCTGCTTTTTCTAAGGGACAGCGTAGCCAAAAGCACAGGAGCTTGGCTACGTGGTCAGGTGGGAGCAAGGCCGAAGACCTGGGGTGGGTAGTAGTGCGCGGGTCGAAAGAGGGTACTCCTCGAGCGTCAAGGATCTACAATGGGGTATCCGAGGACACCAGGGAGTGTGGCGGTACTGGCGCGGCAGAGAGAGGCACAATGGCCATGGCATCAGAACAGGGCTCACCCGTTGAGCTAGGAGTAGCCGGCGGGTCACCGGCAGTCTCTGCTCCTTCCTCCTCTGGGTAATCAGCCCTGGAATCCTCCAGGTCGCAAATATCGTCCCCTTCATGGTGGGCAGACATGCAAGAGGATTTTTTAGCGGGCCCTTGCCCTTGCCTGCGGAGTCAGACTGGCCCTTCCAGGGTCTTTTGCGTGACGGCGCGGCAGCTTCGGACTGATCGGACTGAGAGTCCACAGATTGAGCCGGGGACTGGGCCCGAGAAAGCACCGGAGGATCCGGCTGTGGAAGTGGAGGTAAAGCTGCCAGGGCTATGGGTAGGGTCTCGGAAATAGCAGTAAGGAGCCAGGCCTTAAGCTCCTCCTGATTGATGTGGTTTAATTGTGGAGGGTCCATCAAAAGAATCGGGAGTTACGGGGCTCACCCGTTGCGGATCTTTAATATATAAATATATATATATATATATATATATCTCCGCGAAAGTAGCGCAATATATTGCTGTGTGATCGGGGCTCACCCGATGTGTTGCGGGCTGGTAATAACAAAATGCCGCTTGGTATATGCGTATGTATCGGGGCTCACCCGAGTTAACTGCGGGGTCCTGCAGGGAAGCGGAGGCTGTTTATTTCTCAGGGCGCGTGAAGTGTGCTGCCGCCTGTCAGCGTTGCGAGCTCCGAATGGTGGCATACGCATATGGAAAAACCCCAAAATGGCCGCCAGGGTGCGCAAGCGCAGTAAAAACACCACGCTCTGAGGAGAAAAGACCGCACGCGCGGTTAAAACTGGGAAAGCCGCACAACGGGTAATTAAGTGCAGAAAAATACGCTAAAAACGTGGAAAAAACGTGGCAAAACATCGCCGATAGTCACCCGACTGTAAGAGGTGTAAAACGCTCGTCCCGTCAGGAGACCACAAGCAGATGGCAAAGCGCAACCTGCAGGCGGGAAAGTGCCCGCACAGCAGGGACGAACCTATGGAGGAAAACAGATTAAATCCACAGTAATACAGTAGAAAAACCATATAATAAAGTTACAGAAAGATCAATCGAAAATACAGTAAAATACAATTAAACTAGTCCTGACAACCAGGAGCTGTTTCAAAAACGTCTCACCTGGTCGTCAGCAGCAAAGAGAAGAGGCTGTGGGAGGGGCTTACTGCTCTCTTGTGGGAATGCTATTTGTTTATTGGTTATTACTGTTGCTATGTAAAACTCTCTTTGCTGCTGTGATTTAGTAAAGAGAAGAAAATGCAAAATATGAAGCCGCCTGACTTGATATAAAATTTGGAAAGGTGTCATCGAAGTGTGAATAGTCAATTATGCATGCAGTGGACATTCACACCGAACCGTCCACTGCCACCAGTCTATTTTTTTTCTCTGATGATCCAGTGGGTCGATGATTTGAAGCAAGGGAACGCATTCTCTGGAGCACAAACCTCTGCATCAGGGAATTCACTCCTCCATTTCTTAGACCACTGACTCACCTGAATAGCACAGGAATGGAAGAAACAATCCCCAAAGAGCATTCGATTTACTTCAACACGGGCCATTGGGTCATAACATGCATCCGGAAACAGCCTTTGACAATGTCCTGCCCCAGTTATGCCAGGCAAATACAGGGTGGGTTGAGGCTCCTAGTGAAGGGCTGGTCTCAGCTGTGACTTCCATGACCGCCATGGCTGCACCAGTGAATCTGGATGCTCACCCACCAAACATTTCAAATGGCCCGATGGGAAGACCCACATTAGATATTGTCGTCGATGTGGTCAGACAAGGGGTTGCATTCCAACCCTGCTGTAAACTCCATAGACCATTGGTTCCCAACTCTGGTCCTAAAGTCCCCCTAACAGGCCAGGTTTGCCAGATATCTGAAGCACAGCACAGGGGATAGGATTTGCTGCTCAGTGATTGCAGGATTTAGTCTGCATTTCCCCTAGGTAATCCTTAAAACCTGACCTGTTAGGGGTAATTGAGGACCAGGATTGGGAACAACTGCCATAGACTACAACAGCTCTGATTAAGTTTATGTCCAATGTTTTTCCAAGACTTTCAAATGGCTACAGAACATGTCAAGGCCATTCCATGTCAATAAAAATGTAATTTAGATCAAAAGCAAAGAATCGTATTTACACTGTGTGACAGTGTGATTAAGGCAGGTTTATCAGCAGGTGGATGGAGGACTCCTTTTCCCCTATAGGGTTAACCCACAGCTGATGCCCAATTAGGACTGCCCTGCTCTTATAGGAGATGTGATTCCCCCAGAGGGCAGTCTTGGGGCTAGGTGCAGAAGGGAAGGAAATTAAATCCTGTACACAGAAGGGAAGTGTATTTGATTTTTGTTTTCACTGATTGGCAAGCGGCTTAGCTGACCAATACTTAAAGGGATTTGGGATGTTTATTTAGCGTCCGCACACAGGACTAGGGGCTTGTTTTGTATTGGTTTATGCTGTACCCTGCAAATTTCATGCCTGAACAGTAAAGAAATGCGGCAACACTGATCCCTACGTCCAGCGGCTATATCACAACAGTGATTTCTAGCAACATATTAGCCAAGAGACTCATCCATGTGTCTCTAATGCTGTTAGGAAAAAAATATATAGATGCTCTTGGGTGGTATGGCTGTTGATGCACGTGCCGGCATCTCCTCCACGTTTGATTTTCATGAATAAGCTCAGTCATATTTCTGAAGGATAAGCCCAGTATTATTACTTTTCTTATATTTCACATGATTTCCAGTAAACTGAACGCCTGCCCTGCGAATGGGCAGAGAATAAAGTGTCTTTCCAGAGAGCTCCGTTACAGGTAGGGAAATGAGACATAAGATTGTCGGCAGGTTTTATCAAGGGCTCCACCGTCTCGTTTCGATCCTCCTAAATGTAATTTTGTATTATAAGCAACATATAAATTATTGCCTAAAGAAAACAATATAGCAAAGTATATATAGGGATAGATATTTTGCAAATAAATATAAAATGTATCAACAAAGTGTTCCATAAATGTTTTTGCTCGCAGAGAGCCTTCGAGGATGTGAATCGCTTTGTGACTTTCCGCCAATTTCGATCTGGCTCAGTCTGAATTAGGTTTAGTTTAAAAGGTAAAGCCTCACGACTTCATGAACAAATAGCATAAAGAATTGGGTGTCATTTGCCTACGGAGTTAAATGAAGTATAAGAATTAGGAATTGTTCTACACCAACCCGCAGCATCGAACAGAGACTGTACTGAGAGATCAGCTTCCCACAAGTTTAACTATGTGACTTATATGAATATGTATGAAAGCCAATGGCTCGAATAACAAAAGAACCTCTTAGTTGGAGATTTCTTCTAATACGATGTATGGATAGCATTCACATCACAAAACCCTCATAGTACATGCATACATATCTGCAGAGTATAGCAGTAGTAGTGATACACTCTCCAAACCTTGTGGTTAATGTACCTCTCTTCCTCAGGTCTTGAAGTTATACTGCTTTGGTCAGTATTGCGTTAAGACCTGAGAAGGAGCGTTTTACTCTCGAACGCTTGTCTTTTAGGCTAGGGTCAGACGAATGCATTTTTCACGTCTACCGTCAAAAAGTGCGTCGATGCGTCTGAATGCATTTTTCACAGAAGACGCGATAGTGGTCATACGATGCGCAATTTCAGCCGTGATTTTTTTACAGATCCAAACCAGGAAACTTTGGGTGTCCGGACGTTATGTTGGCCGGACATGAGCAGCGTCTGAAGTCTCCTAATCACGCACACACACACGCCGCTATGCCGCCGCAGCGCACTCTGTACGTCAGTACTAGCGGTTCGACGTTCTTGCAAAAATGCGTTAGTTTGCCGCTTGCGTTGTGCGGCCGTACTTCGTGTGTGTGGGCCTGCATTGGACTTCATTTGCCGCTACCACGGCCGTCATAAAATGCGGCTTAGGCTAGGGTCAGACGAACGCATTTTCACGTTGTCTGTGAAAAAGTGCGTTCGAACGAATGGACGCATTTTTTCACGGAGTACGCGATAGCGGTCATACTATGCGCATTTGCGTTCGTGATTTTGTACGGATCATCAATAAAACACTTTGTGCATCTGGACGTTATGTTGGCCGGACATTAGCAGTGTCTGACATCTCCAATTCACGCACACACGCCTCTAGCGGACGCAGCGCACTCTGTACAACCGTACTAGCGGTTTTACGTTCTCGACAAAATGCGTTCGTTTGCCACTTGCGTTGCGCAGCCGGACTTTTGTGCGACCGTACTTCGTATATTGGCCGTCATTTACTGCTAGTGCGGCCGTGATTAAGTGCGCCTGCACGCGCGTTCGCACTGCCTCAGTCTGACCCTAGCCTAAACGCACGTTCGCACTGCGTTCGTCTGACCCCAGCATTAAATGCAAGGTTAGTCCAAAACAAAAAAGGTATTACACACACTTAATATGAAAAAAAATATATATATATTTTTCACAAAGTGCGTATAATTATCTCACATTTATATAAATGTCAAAATTTATACCATTTGTAATTTAAGAAAATTCAAAAAGTAACCCTTGAGCTCTACTGATGACAGTAAAGGGGCTATTCACAAAGCTACAAAATTGTCATCGTATGGTGCAATTTCAGGGCAGTTAGCATTTATAAAGCTGGTAATTCTCCAAATATGGGCGAATTGATGGCGAACGACAGTGCAGTTCGTTGATCCTCAGCGGCAGCGTAATTGTCTCAGAGAAGTAATGGTTAATCTATTCAGAGAACGCCGAACTGCACCAAAGGGTCAGTGAAATGCCCTGATTTTTGGTGGTTCGTTCAACAGGCGAATTGCCCTAGGATTCAATGGAAGAAAAAGAAATGCCCCCTCCCCTTTTTAAAAACTGTTTATACTTTTCATTTTTAGCAAAGAGCCATTTTTTTAAGAACACTTTATTTTTAAGATGAAATGTTGGTTTCTGGATTTTTTTATACTGTAACAGACCTTTTTAAAAAAACGACTTTATTACTTTGAAATTAAAATGTCTAAACACCTATCAGGAGAATAATTTTTTTTTTTTGCAGTTCGGTGGATTTCACCAGTCTTCGGCAACGTTCACCAATTGTTTCATGATATTTCAGCGGCTCCATCTTCGGCGCACTACAGCTGGATGGAGTAGAGGTAACATCACTGTTCTATAACCATGGAGAGACTGGAGACACAGGCTCGATCCCGGCAAGAGCACCTCTCCAGTAAGTGTCCTTGGGCAAGACACCTAACGGTACATACTCGCCACCCAGGACATACTTGAAAACGAGAGAAATCTCAATGTATCCTTCCTGGTAAAATACTTTCTCAAAAAAAAATATAAAAGTGAATTCACAGTAATTTCAGCGAATGGAATCGCCGAAGTGAAAAGCGATGAAATGGTGGTGCTTTGTGAATAACCCCTTCAGAATATGAAAGGGGGATTTTGTATACCAACCCTTTTTGGTGTAAATTTTAACCTTTTTCTGCAATGCTCCCCTCAATTCCTTGTATAGGGAATACGGCTGGGGTCAGACTAGCGCATTTTTAACGTGCGTTTAGGCGCACTTAATCACGGCCGCACTAGCAGCAAATGACGGGCAATGACGACCAATATACGAAGTACGGGCGTACGAAAGTCCGGCCGCGCAACGCAAGCGGCAAACGAACGCATTTTCTCAAGAACGTAGAACCGCTAGTACTGACGTACAGAGTGCGCTGCGCCCGCATAGTGGCGTGTGTGCGTGATTAGATGTCAGACGCTGCTCATGTCCAGCCTACATAACGTCCAGACGCAAAAAGTGTTTTGACAATCCGTAAAAAAACACGCACGAAAATGTGCGTCGTCTGACCACTTTCACGTCCACTGTAAAAAATACGTCAATGCGTTCAGATGCACTTTGACGGTCGATGCGAAAAATGCGTTTGTTTGACCCTAGCCTAAGTTACACGGGGTAATTCACCAAACCACGAATGGTCTAAATATTTGTTAAACTGCATCAACCTGTAAGTTGGAATTTTAAGGTCAATTACTAAAAATTTTGTACAATAACCCGGAGTTTCTAATTATATATAAAAAGCAATGCTGTGAAAATATACACGAGCAGTAAATAGATCTCCAGGACCCCCACGTAGAGCTGTCCTTTCTGAGGAATCTCCCCCCCCCCCGCATTTCATTTTAAACAGGTTGAGGCAATAGCGAGGGGGGGGGAGGAGGAATACTCCACACATCATGGCCACTTTAGAAAAGGGTGTGTGTATGTGTTCCAAATCATTTCTTTTGTAAAGAGTAATCGTGGACACTTCACAAGCGAAAGCAAGACCTATAGAAGGAGGGCAAAAAACAACACTACTTTCACTATATGCCAGGATAAAAAAAAACAATGGCACTGGAATCTGGATTACACAACAGAAACCAATAGGCGCCAGTAAGTAACCTGCTGGCGTCACGGCTACCTGGGTCCTTGGATTTATCACATTGTTCTAATACCAGGTTTGTGTTCCAATATCCCCAAGCCTTGGTTTCAGCACCATAGTGGTGGTAACAAGTCTACAGGTTTCTACAGAAACGAACACAAGTACCTAATTAAGAAATTAACTAGGTAATTCAGTTTACACTAACTTGTTCTAATGGATATGGAGACACATTGTAACAACGAAACATATGGGGACACAACATATCTCATGAAACTTTTCCATATACACACTGATATATATATATCAGTGGCAAGGAAAAGTATGTGAACCCTTTGGGATTACGTGGAGTTTTGCATGAATTGGTCATAAAAGGTGCTCTGATCTTCATCTAAGTCACAACAATTTGAAAAACACAGTCTGCTTAAAATAATACAACACAAACGTTATGTTCAATAAACACATGAAAACCTATAACATGTAAACATTCACAGTGCAGGGTGGAAAAAGTATGTGAACCCCGTGCCTAATGACTTCTCCAAGAGCTAATTGGAGCCAGGGGTGAGCCAACCTTGAGTCCAATCAGTGTGATATTATTGGAGGTGTTGCTGAAAGCTGTCCTGCCCTTTAAAAACACACACCAGTTTTGGGTTTACTGGTTTCAAGAAGCACTGCCTGATGTGAACCATGCCTCGCAGAAAAGAGCTCTCAGAAGACCTACGATCAAGAATTGTTGACTTGCATGAAGCTGGAAAGGGTTACAAAAGTATCTCCAAAAGCCTTGATGTTCATGTGTCCACGGTAAGACAGACTGTCTACAAATGGAGAAAGTTCAGCACTGTTGCTACTCTCCCTAGGCGTGGTCGTCCTGTAAAGATGACTGCAAGAGCACAGCACAGAATGCTTAAGGAGGTAAAGAAGAATCCTAGAGTGTCAGCTAAAGACTTACAGAAATCTCTGGCACATGCTAACATTTTTGTTGACACATCTACAATAATTAAAACAAGAATGGAGTACATGTGAGGACACCACGGAGGAAGCCATTGCTGTCCAAAAAGAATATTGCAGCACGTTTGAAGTTTGCAAAAGAGCACCTGGATGTTCCACAGCACTACTGGCAAAATATTATGTGGATAGATGAAACCAAAATGGAGTTGTTTGGAAAAAAAACACACAACACAATGTGTGGAGAAAAAAAAGGCACAGCACACCAACATCAAAACCTCATCCCCACTGTAAAACATGGCAGAGGGAGCATCATGGTTTGGGGCTGCTTTGCTGCCTCAGGGCCTGGACAGATTGTTGTCATTGATGGAAAAATTAATTCCAGAGTTTATCAAGACATTTTGCAGGATAACGTAAGACCATCTGTCCGCCAACTGAAGCTCCACAGTGGATGGGTGATGCAACAGGACAATGATCCAAAGCATACAAGTAATTCAACAAAAGAATTGCTTCAACAAAACAAAATACGCCTTCTGGAGTGGCCCAGTCAGAGTCCTAACCTCAACCCGATTGAAATGCTGTGGCATGACCTTAAGAGAGCGATTCACACCAGACATCCCAAGAATATTGCTACACTGAAACAGTTTTGTGAAGAGGAGTGGTCCAAAATTACTCCAGATCGTTGTGCAGGTCTGATCTGCAACTACAGGAAACGTTTGGTTGAGGTTATTGCTGTCAAAGGAGGGTCAACCAGTTATTAAGTCCAAAGGTTCACATACTTTTTCCACCCTGCACTGTGAATGTTTACATGTTCTGTTCAATAAAAACATGAAAACTTATAATGTTTGTTGCATTATTTTAAGCAGACTGTGTTTTTCAAATTGTTGTGACTTAGATGAAGATCAGAGCACATTTTATGACCAATTCATGCAAAACTCCACGTAATCCCAAAGGGTTCACATACTTTTTCTTGCCACTGTATGTGTAATAATATATATATATATATATATATATATATTATTTTTTTTAAATATAGGATTTGTAATTATTAACCTCCCCGGCAGTTTTCCGAGTGTGGCTCGGGGATAAAGGTCAATGCTGAAAATGGTAACCCTGAGCCACACTCTGGCTGATACAGATTTGTCCCTGCGTGCACGCGATGTTCTCCCGCAAATCGCAGTCACCTCCATCTGATTGCAGCGTCCTGCTTCTGTTCTCACGAGAGGGGAACCAGGATGCCGCAATTGGAAGGAGGTGACTGCGGGAGGGCAGTTCTCGCGAGAAGGGAACCAGTAAGCCACCATTGGACGGAGGGGACTGCGGGAGGACAGCGAGGGAACACAGGTACAGGTATGGTATCAGCCCAGAGTGTGGCTCGGGGTTACCGTTGTCAGCACTGAAATATAACCCCGAGACACACTCGGGGGCTGGATTAATGCACCAATTTTGACATATAAAATATGTCAAAAATCAGACCGCCAGGGATGTTAATGGATTAATAATCCCCACTCCCCCCCCCATTCCGTGCAGTCTTTCCCTCTTTTCCATGGTCTTCCTCACCAGCCACTTTCCTCCTCTTACTCATGTCCATTCCCACCTTCTTTCCATGTAAATTCTCTCCCAAGTCCATTTCCCCCTCCTTTAATCATGTCCAACTCAATCTCCCTCCATCTTTATCATGGTCCTTTGCCTGGCTTTCTTTATGCCAGCAACAAGGGGAGATTTGCTCCTGTCCGCGGCTGCATGGAGAGCTGGGAGGAAGTGATGTTATATGATCACTTCAAGCGCCGCCGCAGAGTGAAGTTGACAGACCAGGAGGATACGGGGTCCTGGCGCCTCCAAAAATGGAGGAGTTGCAGGCAGATCAACGCTGCTCGGCATCAATTATCTGCCCTACTCCCCAGCGTGGCGACACACTAACGGCACACTGTATGGAAATCTCTGCCGTAGATGCATTTCTTCAGATCAGCATAGAAATTCTCTGGAGGTGTCCACAGACTCTGAACAGGAGAGGTTCAACCAAAGACAAAATGGGACAGGACCTTAAAAAGCACCGTAAACCCTTATCAAAATTTGGGAAACATTTCACTATGGCAAAGTCGCCTCTAAAGGTCACGGAACACACAAAAATTACAGAACACCAATGCCACCACCGTGAACCCTTCACGAATAAAAACACTTTTTATTGAACGTCCCAATGTCTCCTCTGCAGACGTGAAACGTTGTGCCGCGTGCCAGAATCAAAGCTCCTATTGGATCACACCTGAGTGCACCGGTCCGTCTGTTTTCTAATACTGGATGATTTGGTTAAACCGGTCTGTGTGACGCCTGGTCCCGTAGCTCAGATATAAAGACAAGAGCCCTTCGTGTTCCGTAGATGAATCAGCGGTCATAAAGAGCCATGATAAAGGTTATTGCTTAATACAATAATCACACCAGCTCCTGATCGAGTGATCTTGGGCTCGATTTATGGAGGTCCTAGTGGCAACAAAAAGACAAAATAAAACCCACAGAATAAAATCTAGATGATTTTACCTGAGCATACAAGGTGCAACTCAACTATAAGTTATTTGCAATGGCTGGCAGAAACTTACACCTTACTGAATCAAGCCCTAAATGTTTCTGATGATGTCCCTTGGAACGTACTGAAGGTCACGGTCTGAATAAACAGTTTAAGTGCTTTCTACCTGATAGTCCAAGATGCTGTGCCAATCTTGATGTGGTTACTTGGGTGGAAGTCTGTTCTGACTGGTTCCAATTGTGGATATGACTTCAAAACACAAAGATTTCGAAATAAAACACTCCGATGAGTGTGTCTGTGAACCCGCAGTATCAGTGACTTTGGCTCAAAGGAACGGTCACCCCACTCCTACCATCACATTAGTCAATCAACTGAAACCTAATAAAAAATATATATATACATACACACGGTGTCCATAAAGCCTCTTTACAATTTCAAAAATGTATTACAAAGGCAAATGAAAAAGACAGAGAAGTGATAATTATTACAAAATGAGACATATATATATATACATTTTTTTGCCTCATTTAATACACCTCTATATGGGCACCATTAGTTGCACAAAGCACATCAAGATGGTACTCGATTTCTTGCCATATTCGCTGTAGCAAACCCTCAATGGTGGCAATGACATCAGTGATTCTCTGCTTTAGATTAGTGATGTCCCGTACCTTTGTTCCATACACCATATCTTTAACATAACCCCATAGAAAGAAGTGGAGGGGAGTGATATCCGGTAAGCGAGGTGGCCAGGTAACTGGGTCGCCCCTTCCAATCCACCAGTCTGGAACGGTTCATTTAGGAACCCACGAACATGCAGTCCCCAATGTGGTGGTGCGCCATCTTGCTGGAAAATGATGGTTGGTTGAAGGTCATGTAGTTGTGGTGCCGCGTATTCAGTCAAAAGGTCAAGGTAAACATTTGCAGTAATTGATGTCTCGAAGAAAAACAACTCCTTTCTATGGGGCTATGGTAAAGATATCGTGCATGGAACAAAGGTACAGGACATCACGAATCTAAAGCAGAGGATCGCCGATGCCATTGCCACCATTGATGAAGGTATGCTACAGCCAACATGGCAAGAAATCGAGTACCATCTTGATGCACTTTGTGCAACTAATGGTGCCCATATAGAGGTGTATTAAATGAGGCAAAAAAACTTGAATATATACATCTCATTTAGTTATAAGTTTCACTTCTCTGTCTTTGCCTATACCATTTCAAAAATTTATTACAAAGAGACTTTATGGAGACCCTGTATAATTTATATAGATTTTAATCCTAAACAAATATATATACATATATCTCTGCAGCATGTAATCAAGATGTGGCGATTTCGCTAAACAATGCTCCGTTAATCAAGTGCAAGTTTGGTAAGGAATTTATTTCCAAGGATCAAGAAAATGGTTGCAAAGTCTAGTAACTATATGTAAAAGGTAATGTGACCTGCTAATACACTTGCAGGTTTGCACTGCATCTATAACATCTAGGAGAGGCCTAGACCAAAATATATTGCGTACAGTGTGAAAATCAACACATAAATGGATAGAATTTACTGAAAACGATGGGGACGTGTATTACAAAGATCCATGAAACATAATTTTAACCACAATATTTTCTCTGTGAAAAATACAACTATTAGTGAGATAAAATGTACAATTGATTTTTTGTTTTTTGTTTTTTTAAAGAAAAAAAAAAAAAAAAAAAAAAACACTGTATAAAGGAAAATAGTTTTCTTCAAAACAGGGAAAATAGTTAAGGTACTTTTTTTTCCATTATAATATATTTTGACACAAAAAAAAAAAAAAAAAAAAAAAAAAAGCAGTCATAGGATTGCACCAGCTCCATGTCCAGTTTCCTGAACAATATATTGTAAAAGGTGTCCATAAAGCATAACTTTCTAGGATATCTTATTTATTTAATGTTAAATCATGGTGGAATTTCGATGTTAACGACCCCACCAACTCTCAACGTTTTGTTTTACAAAATGTACAATACCATTACATGTTGTGGCCAGAAATTATAAATGTAAATATTGTTCTTTCACCTCCACTATAAACCTTTTGTGTGTGTGTGTGGGGGGGGGGGGCGTGTGAGCATTGTTTTTCCTTTTCATTATTTTTATTATTGTTTTTTTTTTATACAGTCAGGAAAACGAGAAAAAAAGATGTAGTAAAGCATTTTAAGTGTTATCGCTATAGGTGATAAAGAAATTCATTCTATACTTAGTGCATGCTGTATCATTTCTGAAAGGAGAAAAAAAAAATCAATATACTAAAAAAAATAAAAAAAAATAAAAAAAAAAATAAAGGAAATCAAATCGTTTTCCTCAAAATAAAAATAATAAAGCATTACCCCAATAGTTTACAAAATAGAAAAATCATTCATAAAAGGAGAAAAACAAAATATCATGCTTGCTGCCCAGACGTTAACGGGCCATGTAGTCTGCTGACACAGCTTCTTTAGATGCAGCAGGCGTTGAGCAGATTCTAAAAGATGACGGCCTGGCATGTTCTATGCAATGAGAAAATTCATTTTAGTCCCTCTTCCGGTCGGTTAGTGCTGCTGCGTCGGGAGGGAATAATATACTGCAAGGAGAGCAGGGCAGAAGCTGGGGGGGGGGGGGGAGAGAGATAGGGGGTGCGTTTAAGCACAGGTCTGCTGCACGCGACTCAAAAGTTCACCAAACTTCTCAAAGAGGTCTTCCACCCACTTCATGTTCTTCAGACAGTGGTGTGTCAGCTCCACTTGTTTGAGATCCCGGTTCGCTTTCTGAACAGAGGTAACCTGGATACGACAGAAAAACAAAAACACAAAAGAGAAGAGTGACTTAAAAAGAAAAAAAAAAAAAAAAAAACACGGAACGGCGCGTTCTAGATTGCACAATTAACTTTTAAAACAAACGGACGCCACTTTATATTATCAACTTCTCCATCTATTTGAACATTTGTCTATTTGCCACTTCACTGCACTTGTTGGGAAGCCGAAAGGTCTCTTGTCCAATCAAACGTGGCCGAAGCATAACAAAAAAGTACGTGTTCTATAGAAACAGCAGCTTTGCCAATCCCCATAGTAGATACATTTTATTGTAAGGTTTATTCAAAGATCGCCGACATTGCCACCGAACGGCGAATTTCACAGCAGCTCGTCTAGTCAGAGAGCTGTCCGTTCGCCAAATACTGGTGAACTGACAGCGAAATACGGTGCGGTTCGCCATAATTCAACGGCAGTGAAATTGTCCCATAGAGAACGAATGGTTAATCTATTCAGAGAACACCGAACTGCAGCGAAGTGTCCATATTTTCAGGGGTTCAGTTCAACAGGTGTCTCCCATAGGATTCAAAATTAAAAAAATATTACCTTTTTTACTATTATACCGTTTATTCTTTTCAGAAAAAAGCTTTATGGTTTAATTTTTTAGAATTTTTTTTGCATTTTCTGGCAAAACTTTTGATTCCCATTTTTATAAAATTCGGTAGCAGACCTTTTTATAGGACTTTATCAATTTACACATTTCTGTGTTTTTTTTCCCTGCAGTTCGGTGGTCTTCGGCGACTCCTTGTTCGGCACACTTCAGGGGACCCTGCGGTGAATAGTGAATCTATTGCAGTGTACTGAAAATCGCCGAAGCGCATCGAAGTACGTCAAAACGAAAGAACACTGAAATTTCGGTGCTCTTTGAAGAACCCCTTATGTAGAATGTAAAAATCGCAGAGGATTCACGTAGCATTCCCTTTATTTGGATCAGATAAACGCTGCTGCGCTCTAGAGTTGATCCAAATAAAGTGCAGCCAAACGGTCTCGCAATAAAAACAAGTCAAAGCAGCAAAGCGCTGAACGTTTTAGGCCAATTTGGGTCTCGACAAATGTATAGCAAACCCAGGAGCCAGGGAAATCCTCAGAGAATATAAGGTAAAACAATATGTTGGAGACGAGTGAGAAAGAACTAAATGAAAGCAACAAACAGGAATAAAAATAAATAAATAAATAAAAAATAATCAGCAGGGACAAGTAATTAAATGTTATTTATGGGGTTTATGACAAAATAGAAGTCAGTAAAATAGGGACTAGTAGCTGAAGCAAGTGGTGACGATTCTGCTGATCTCTGGCGGATATATAGTTTAGAACGAAGACTACCATCTCCTGACACCCCCCCCCCCCTCTTATCCGCAACCTGACATCCTGGGTTTGCGGGTTAGAGGAATTTAGAGCCTCCTGTGCAGACACTAAAGCCCAATTGTGAGCAAACCTGGAAAGCTCACCAGGCCCTGACACAGCTGTCACCAGTAATTCACCTCTACTGTTTAAGCCCATAAGACTAAGGTGGCACCGGCAGACTAGCCCCCCCCCCATCCCCATGAAATTCGATAAATTTTGAGGAGCCATTTCTGGAAAGCAATGTTCTCGATCCAGGCCTTTCAGTTTGAGAACCCTTCAACATATACAGTACTTGTAGCCGGCGCCACAAGGTAACGGTTACCAATATTCTACATTGAAAAGCAATGCACTACAGACGGTGACAGCCCCCTGGGGCTTGCATCCATGCTAGCTTAAAAATGCCGGATTTCAGTGGTATTCCCAGGTCGTGAGGTTGGAGGGGGCGAAAAAAAATTTTTTCTTCTTTTTGTAATTGCTGAGACTTTATTTTGTCCAGATGAAGCTTTACAGTTGCCCACATTGCTGGACTTTTGTACCCCCACCCCCTTTAAGATCACCTATTCTCCATCCCCCCCCCCCGTGCTGCAGAGATAAAAATCTTAATTTTCTCCATTTGTAAAATCACAAAAATAACAAATACGAAATGTCAGCGGGTGACGGTAATTGGGTGACGCACACGTTGCTCATTAATGGTGGAATGAAGCTAGATAACATTAAGTTACGTTTTAGTAACAGTCACTGATACGGATCTATGTGAGATCAGCTTGCAAATTAATATACACGGCATTGAAACATTACAACCATGAAACAGGACAGCATGGAGCCCTGAACTAATTAAAGGGACACTACCACTAACATAAACTGTGTTTAAACTAGATTACTTGTGGATTACAAATAAAACCACTTTATAAAACTCATGCTGCATGTAGAAAGGAAAAACAAAGTAAGTTTTTATCTCTCATTTCCATTTTGTGGATCCCTCCAACCCCATGATGCAACAGTTACCAAAATCTGTGCAAAAGTTTTACTTAAACCACAGCAGTAAACAGTCAATTGAGTGGAGGAGTGAATGTTTAGATAAGGCTGCAGGAGGTCTATTGTGCTCCAGGTTATACAAGAGATAGCAGCTGAAAGAAAGAAGGGACGGAGCTCAACAGACTTCTAATCTGCCCTCTGGATTCCATGGATGCTTGTGTTGCCGAGCTGCGAGATCCTGCAGGGCAGGAGCGATTTGCGGAGAGAGACTGGGGACTATTTGTCCCCAATCTCACTCTGCTCCTGGAAGCAGAGCGGGTCACCATTCACGCCGCAGGATGAGGAGAGTATCTTATTTAGGGGAGGGGGGGGGATCCGTTAGCACCAGCTTCGAGCTGTGGCTAACCTTTCATAGTTACCACAGAGGTGTGGAAATTAGCAGTAGGACTGTGCCCTCCCCGTGTTAAAGCACAGGGAGTGCAAAGTGCAGTAAGCTCGCGCAGACTCGCACAATCACCGATGTGCTAATGGATTTTTTTAACCAGTTAGCGCTCAGAATGTAATATGGGGCACATGCATTAAAAAGTACTTAACAAAAATGTTAACACTCACATATCAAAGCGCTTAACGCTAGCGTTAAGAATGTAATGGTGCACAAAGCGAGAGTGACGCCTTGTAAAAAAATATATGCTTCCTATGGCCGGCCCGCTCATTTAATTGCTGGATTTTCTTTTAAATCATAAGAAATACGATCATTTCATTCTAGGCGCTGCTTTATGTGGACATAAAATTGGGTCTGCTACAGTTGGCAAGTATGTCTAAAAAAAAAAAACCAAAAAAAAAAAACCTACCAGTGCAGCATACGTACCTCGTCTTTGCATACAAGATATATGTGGTACTTGTAATGATGGAGTGCGTGATACAATGAACACAACTGTGATTTTTCTGGATCTACAGTGAATTCCTAGAACGTAGAAGAGTTAAACACATAAGAATTGTATTGAAAGATAATGTGCTGTAAACAAAAACCACCAAAAATAATGATCTGCAAATTGATAAGCTAGTACCATCAAACTTATCTACAAGCTACAACAAATGTGAACCAAGGACGATGGAGTTTAATCTTTAGATTCCACTGAGGCAAGAGCGTGTTTGAGGTGGACTCAATAGAACAGAAAAAGAACACAAGAGAGCTTGTGCCTGTAAGCTGCAGGTCGTAGAGCAGTACACATACAGCCAAACCTCAGCCACAGCAACTGTAGTCACATAATGATTATATGCGTCATGTTTCTGTGTGTTAAAAACAAACCGGCCCCTCCACCTTTCCCAATAATGAAACAGATTGAGTCTTCATCAGAAATGCTCCAAAATCCAGACACTTTGTAAACGTCAATATACGGAAAGTGGAAAATGCCACACTTTATCCCACGTGAAGGGAGACAAAATGATTAAAAACATTGTATATTAGCGTCAGGCTAGGTGTATAAAAGGTGTATATGAAATGCACATTTATTTTGTAGACTTTAGCCACATCTCCAAGATCTCGCATATACAAGGTTTCCAAAATACAAACCGTCCAGATCCCAGGCTTTACGGATAAGAGACACTCAATCTGTGGAATAAATCTACGGTTAAGACTACGATCACACAAGCACACTGACTGTCTGTGTAACCCAGGGTTTCCCAAACCTGTCATCAGGATCTGCTGACAGGCCAGGTTTGCCAGATATGTGAAGCACAGCACAGGTGATAGGATTTGCTGCTCAGTGTTTGCAGAATTCAGTCTGCATTTCCCCAAGGTGATCTGGAAAATCTGGCCTGGTTGAGGGTCCCGAGGACAGGTTTGGAAAACACTGGTGTAACTGCACTTCCCTGTGTCAGCCGTAGCTTTTGAAGGACTGGGCAGGGAGGGCCACACGGTGTAGCATGTGCACGAATTGTGCCCGCTACCACCGGACGTGATTTCAACCTCTCCGTCAAAAAGCTACGATGGACGCTCCATAGGAGGATTGCGTTTTGTAGTGCTGAGCACATGAACTGCGCTCAGTGAGGTGGCCACACAGGCGTCGGATTGGAAGGAACGTCCATTCTCAGGGACATTCCTTCCACTCCGAGAACGCTTGTGTGACACGGCCTTAACTCAGAGCTTGAAACAAACCCAATGTGTACAAGCAGAAGTCCTCTGAAGCTGTAGCCGCACCATCTGATTATCAAGCAAGGATAGGGCATTCATTTGTACCTGTGATTGTTTTGAAGCCGTCTTAGTTGGCCGCAGGGTTTTCTTGTTGTACCACTTGCCGCTAGTCTTTATTTTGCATACAGATTTTCCTTTTATCTCCCGGGTGAGCGGTGTTACATCTGGGTAGTTTTCCAAGGCGTTCTATGACGTTAAATTAAAAGAGTAAAAAAGACAGGTCTCCAATAATGTGCAACAAACAGGAAAGAGGTGTGATCAAAGTCCAACTGCTTTAGGAAGAGGTTAAAGAACACTCCAAGCACCTTAACAATTACACTGCTGCAGGTATAGGGTGCCATCACTACTAGTGTCTGTTAGGACTCTTCTGTAAGTAACAGGACTGAAACATGTTGAATTAGTATGGTCTTTCGTCTGATGCAGGTACGGTGCAGAAGAAACATTCCTGTTAGGGTCAACCCTAACCAGCAGATCCTGCTACATTTCCGCATCTGTTTTAGGCAATATATTCTGCGCTGAGCAGAATCAGTTGGGGTTAACACTAAATATAACTTAAGCGCGGTTTTGCTCCATAATAGTGTCAGAAAACCGATGCTAGTATGTTCCCAAGTTGCACCAAACCCCCCCCCCAGGAAAATAAAAAAGAAGTAGTGCGTGTCATTCTACCCCCCCCCCCCCCCCGCCTCAATTTTTTCTCTCTCTTTTTAGTGGCGCCCAGAAGCAGGTCTTATTTTCCTTGCAGGCATCATGGAGTCATTTTTACCCGCATCCTTAAAAGAGGCAGCTTTACTTTTTTCGGACTCTTTCGGGACACAATCCCTTTGGAATGTCAAGTGATTTATAGGTCTGCATACGGATAGTCTGATTTAATGCATGCCATGCTAGATTTCCAAACAAGGAGGGTGACAGAATGTAAAATTAATATTTATACTTACACTTGTATATGGTGTAAAATAAACTGGGAATTTAGGAGCCAGGAGTAAAATTCTAGGAGCCAGTGGCTACCAGGCTCCTGGTTTTGTCAAACCCTGATCTAAACGACATTAAGAAAAAAATGGTACTAAAGCTACACTTAAGGCAAACACGATAAAGATAGCTTTATGGACAGCCTGTGTATTTTTTTTTTAGTGTCCTGTCACCCTCTACCCATAACAGATTGCCAGGAGCTGATTTCATTCTCCACAATGAGCCACAGACAGGTCCTACCTTCAGTGGCTGATCCAACTGTAGTTTAGTTAGCAGTCGTCTTCGGTTCTCATTCAACATGCCTTCTATTTTTCTCATATGAGGCAGCAAAATTTCGTCTGAAGAAAGGGAAAAAAATATAAAAATTCTCAAGTAAGAAGAGTTATCAACATCTGGATCAATTCCATTTAAATATAGTTTTCCCCCCGTTACGGTTAAAAACAATAATGCAATAAAACAAGCCAATAGAATGAATATTAATCCCAATCACAGATTTTTGGCCGAATCTCTCCACTGCAACACAATCACTGGTCAAAATTATGTTCTAGATCTGAATGATAAGTCTCATTCTTCTTGGGACATCTCTGCCGCGCTAAACGTAGCTGGATGTAATCAACCGTTAAGAGTTTGTGGTGCTTTTTTTTTTAAAGCCACATTTTCAAGGGGATGAAGATTGTGGCTGTAACACAACAGAACTATCACCTCTGTATCAAAGGCCGGGGTCAGACCAGCGTTTTTCAGAGCGGAAGGAATGTCCGTGAGAGTGGATGTTCCTTCCAGTCTGACGTTCGTCTGGCCACCTCGCTGAGCGCAAAAGCTTGATCCTTCTATGGAGGATCGCGCTTTGCAGTCCAATCGAAAGCACGTCATAGCATTTCAACGGGGAGGCTGTCAGCACATCTGCAGTACGTCTGCTGTAGCGCATGTAATTTGTGTGCACGCTACAGCATGTGACTGGCCCCGTCAGAGCATCACAACGCTTGTGATGGATGCCAGGAGATAAGTCAGTACGGGCGTACATAGTGCGCTCATCTGACCCCTGAGCATCATGGGAGATGTTCTAAAACATCTGGAGGACCAAGGTTGCTGACCACTGCCCTAAATCAACACGCAATAGATTATCTAGCTTTCTACAGGTATGGTGGGGCAGAACGTACCATTGTTTTTTTCCAAGGATTGTAACATGTCACCATCCAAAACAAGGCCAACAAGTAGCTCCACGTATCCTTTGAAGGTCTCCTTCATGGCTCTTGTGTTTAAGAATCGAGTAACAACTGGTGGTGGCTGGGGCTCAAACTCTGAAGAAAAGAAAAATAATGACAAACACTCCAGTAGAACATGCAACTTGAACTCCATGACAGACATGCAAGGGTCGATTCTTCCGTGCATCAAGTGGGACGCAGCACGCGCTCACTAAAGTGATATTCCAAATAGCCATCACCTGAATCAACTATTGTGTCATGTAAGGTGTACCTTTCCATTCCACGTTTGTATGAGCAGACATGACCATAAGCACGTTGCGCTTCTGATCACCTGGTAGAATATATTGTGCAATATGCTGCACAAAAAAATATGGTATATATATATATATAAAAATATTGGATATTCATATATTTATGTATGATTTATACTGCATTAGGCTTAAAGATAAGCGACAGCTGCCTAGCTCTACGTTTAAATGGACACTTGTGGTTGGAAAGGACACTATCTGTAATGCAATGCAATATGATACACAAATCCACCCCCCTCCCCAGCCATCTACAAAATAAGACGTTTAACACTAATATGGACCTTACATTGGGTTTAAGTCTCCAGATTTAGCAAAAAACGATCAGCGTGGAAACAAAGTAACTCGGCCAATCGTGAAGTGCCAAAAACTATCCATGGCACCAACTCTTATCTGCACGCCAAGGTTTGTGTGTGGGTGTGAGGAATGTGGTTGTGATCCAACACTAATGAGCATAAAGCTGACATTTATCCACGAAATCAAAGCAGCACAAGATCACAGGAGGTAGATAAGAGAGAGTAAGGATCATTCCTCCTGTGATAAGCCTGACGATTTATTGGAGCAATGAGTTTTGGAAAGGACTCCTCCTGTTATAAGAGGCTCTGTGCTGCAGGCCTATAGATCTATATAAAACCAAATTTTCCAATTTCCATTACGTGGGCCTGAAAGGGTTAACAGACACCTATGCTTTGAGCATAAGCCATTTTTGTGCAACACAGACATAAATAGTAGGGTTCAAGGCATCAAAGGCTTCCATATCTGGTTTTAATCTGGCATGGTAGCATAGTTTGGGCTGTCTATGTGGCAACAATTCTCCTACTTCGGTACATTCATGATGTGTGATGCAAGAATTACTTCATAGTATAGGCAATAACCAATATATATTGTTCATGAGCTCAGAGACTATAGCTGGGTTCACTCCGTAACAATTTGTGTTGCAAACAGCATCAAACACCAACGTTTCACAACAGTAAAGCCCAAAGAACGGAAGGAAACGCTGCCCTGTGAAGCTTCCCCCATTGCGCTTTTAGATTTTACTTTTGTGAATCGCAAACGTTAAATTTACAGAATAACACCCTGTATCTCTCAACGCACCTTCTTCATCACTTTGCATGTCTGGAGAGGAATCCGACTGAGAAGATTCAAACTCCTCTTTCCACTGTTTCCTTTTCTTTGGTGGAGGTTCAGCCTTCGTCTTTGGCGGTTTGGCTTTGGGTTTCACAGGGACCGGTTTAGGTGGAGTAGTTTTTGGTGGTGGAGTTTCAGTCACTTTATTGCTTCCGCTGACCTTTGTGTGAGGAGTCCTGGAGACACTAAAGTGCATTTCATAGAAGTGTGCAAGTGTTAAATAAAAATTATATATTCGTTCCACTGTCTCCGCACGGAATCTCACGCGATTGCTGGAACTTAGCCAAAATATCACAAAATACATTATGTTCCGTGTGACGGTAGTCACTTTGGATTTGGGGTACATGGACCTAGAGATACATTTAGGACAGAAGGGGCCTGATGTGTTATGCCGCTTCCCAGCCCTCTATGTTTGAGTCACCCCGTCTGTACCTTCAGTTCTAGGGGGTTTGTGTTTTCTGTGCCCTATTTCCTGATGTCGGTGTTAAATACATAAAGGAATAATGATATAAGTAGAGTGTCATGTAGTATATACGATGCTGTTTCCCCATGTGTAATCTGTATGTGAACGATTGCACGGTTTCCCTCGCTTCCGCCCAGCACACAGGAACTGGCTTAAACCAGATATTTCTGACCCTTCCTCAGGCTTTTATTTCACCAGGGTGTGTGTGTGGTAGGGGGGAGGCTCTTCAGTATGGAAACGCTGGGGCATGTTTTACCATTGTATCCTGTACATTTCCCCGTGTTTGTAAATGTAAATAAAGTAATTCCCAGTTTTGTTTTCACCCTGCAAGGAGCTCCAGCTACTGACTGTGTGGGTTTGGGTCAGAATCAGTGCTCCTTTGGGAGATACTGACAGTGAAGGGATTCTTTATGAATGTGGATACCCATCCTGAGTACTGATCCCCACGTAACATCCCGCAACAGAGTTTCACTGAAAGAATTAGATATTTATTGTGTCAACGCTAAAGTCCTTCTCGACTAACAGGTCAACACACATGTTAAATACACACATATATATATATTATAAAAATAAAAAAAATGGTAGGAGGATTTTAGAAAAAATAAAATGTTGAATCCATTAAACCCAAGAGTTCCATCGGCTCCGATAGCCACTGGTGATCCCGTATCAACACACAAGGACAGAGGACACTTCCAAGGTGTTATCCAAACAATCAATAGCTAAACCTCTTATACCAAAACATCTTTAATTAAAAGAGACCAAGAAAACCGTACCTTGCAGGTGGGGGAGTCTTGATCTTCGGTTTTCGTGAGCACACCCTCACATACTCCTTTTTGTTAGTGTTCTCGACGAACTTCACATAAATGCGCTTGTACTTTGTTTTCGCATCCCCAAAATATCCAAGATACTAAGAAAAAAACAAAACACAAAAAGAATGCACTTGTTGGGAATACTTTTCTATTCACCATTTCAATAACACCCCCCATGACTGTTATGAAGACACAGTCAGCTGGTTTCAAAAGGTCTTTGCAACATGCTCAGAACAGCTTTGTGCGTACTGGTTGAGCACCCCTTCTACCAAACTCTAAAATCTGGAAGACAAAAAAATAAAAAATAAAATAAAAAAAATAAATAATAAAAATCGGCATTTTCAGGGCAGTTCGGATATTATTGACTGGATTAGGGGAGCTGTAGGGTCGCTGGCACTTGCAAACTCGGCTCTTGAGCACTGCAGCAGACAGTGGCACATGCAGGGAGTCTATGGCCAGGTCAAGAGTGTGACATGCTGCTGAGAGTCACAATGACTCCGAGCAGCATTTCCAAGAAGGAAAGCTGCAGAGCGCTCCCACTGTGTGTACACGCTGGTGGCTGCAGCAGGAAGGGGAACGCGGCTCTCCTGCAGCGACCTTCTGAAACATCAGCTTTTTCTCGGATTATGAAATCTGTAAAAATCCAAAATACTCTGGGTCCCAAGCATTCCAGATACGGAATCTATAGTTGGTAAAAAGGGACCGATGAGGACATCAAATAAAAACAGCTTTACCTTTATTCATTTATTTATTACCGTATTGAACACGCACACCTTTGAGGGTCAACGTAAGCCCTCCGGGGGCTTCCAGGTGTTCACAAGAATTTGTTTATTGTTAAACTGTAAATCTATTTCTAGAAATGAGAAAGTGACCTCTTTACTCAGTAACACGGCAAGTTGTTTCACTTACGCTGTTGGTGGCAGCAAAGGACCTTTGTCCTTCACGAATTTCCGGGATGAACTTCTGAAGTAAAGCTTTTTGTACTTTCCAGATGGCTGGCGGTTCCTTCCCCGAATGTAACGCTTCCTGTGTACAGAGTAAATTTACATGGCGAGGAGTCTTCGTTTAACAGCACAAAATGTTATTATAAAACTACCAAGACGGACAGACAAAAGCAGCAAAATGGCCAGAACCAAATATTAAAAAGGAAAAGTACACAAAGTGAACCTGAACAGTTAAATGCACCAATAAGAATACAATGCAGCAAACAAAACTAACATGTCTCCACATTGTCTAAGGCAAAGAGAGGGAGGAGGGAGAAACCACAGTGACTGTAAGGGTGCACACAGCACTGCCAGTGTATCCCATGAGGAATAATGGGGCAGATGGGAAATAAAAAAAAAAAAAAAATTAATTCATACATACATATACACAAACGAACACTGGCAAAAATTGGGTTTTTCTTTATGTTTACAGTGAAAATTATTCGGGAATATACCGAATGTATCTCGTACTTTAAAAAACTATCAGGCAGGCAGATATTGCCATCTGCTGGCCAAATGGAGATACAACAGTACTGGTCTCCGTGCATGGTCAGTTGGGGAACTGGCAGAGACATTCCCCAGCTAGTTTAAAAAAAGTGTTGGCACCTCGGGCATAATAACCAACGTACTAAAAGTTTGGGGAAACCTTCTAGAAAGGAAAATGGTTTGCAGCAACAAACTAATTTAATTTGCAAGGATATAGCATAGCTCCTGATTGTGTTAACACAATGTCGGCCAGCTGTGTCTGCTGCTGCTGATCGTGTATACACGATCAAGATAGTGAAGGTGTTGAACGTCCAAAACACTACATTCACCAAATCTAGACAATATGAGACACTGGGCATGACTACTATTTTGTATACCTGGCCAGTGATATTTTTATAGAAAGAATTTATGAAACACAAAGCTCCTTGGCAAACTGATGAAGGGCAAGCTGTGAATGTGGTTACAAAATAACTCCCATGCAACATTTCATAAAAATTGGCAGCGATACGTTACTTTTAGCATTTCTATATCCTCGATCTTCACCACAAACTCATCACGCTCCCGGTAAATCCCTTCCCCACCACTCTCTAGGTTCTCGTCATCTGTGAAGCCTTCAATGGCTATGGCCTCCTGAGATGTGGCCAGCGGTTCTGTTTGAGAAACATCTGACTGGGCAGGTTTGAGGGAATCTGACCCTTTTGATTTTTCTTCAGCATTCCTCGGGGAAGACCCTGCAGGGGATTCCTGCTTTACGGATGCTCCTGCCTTCTCCAATTCTGAAAAGGACAAAGAAAACCACACAAATAAACCAAAAGGGTAAAGTTCTGCAGTGCAAAACAACAAAACAACCAAAGGAAAGTGCTACAAATGGAGTTTTGCCTTAAGAAATAAATATTAAACAGGCCAGGGAAGGGAGGTTATCCGGTTGTATTAATCTCCCTGGCGATGTTCCCGAGTGTGGCTTGGGGTTAAGTTTCATTGCTGAAAGCGGAAACCCCGAGCCACACTCAGCCTGGATACATTACCTTTACCTGCGGTCCCTCGCTGACCTCCGCGATCGCATTCTCCTGCTTCCCTTCTCGCGAGAAGGGAACCAGGAAGTAGGACGCCACGATCACACGGAGGTGACAGCGGGGGACAGTGAGGGAGCGCAGGTAAAGGTAATGTATCCAGCCTGAGTGTGGCTCGGGGTTTCTGCTTTCAGCAATAAAATTAACCCCAAGCCACACGATACCGCTAGGGGGCCAAATAAATTGTTCCGATTCAGACATATAAAATATGTCAGAATCGGAACGCTAGAGAGGTTAAAGAGACATTGGTGTTTGACCTGTCACCAAGTCCGTCCAGCAGGTTTGTTGATCATAAAGGGTTATTCAAAAAGCACTGGAATTTCAGTGGCTTTCTCGTTGGGCTCACTTTGCAGTTTGCGGTGAATTCACTATTAACCACAAGGGCCCTGAAGAGCGCCGAACATTGGGCAGCCAAAGATCGGTGAACTGCAGGAATACAAAAACTGAACTCTGCCATTCTTTAAAAAGGGGTTTAAAACAATAAAAATGCATGAAAAGGTGTGAAAATAACAACAAAGGTCTGTTAAAGAATTTAAAAAAAAATGTGAATAAAAATAAAAAAAAAAGTCCATAAATTTCCAAAAAATAAATAAGAGTTTGCAGAAAATGGAAAGAATAAATGGTTGAAGACCAAAAAAAAACGAAAAAAAAAAAAACACATGACAAGCAATAATATTACTTTACATTGAATCGTATGCGATTCGCCTCTTTAAACCTGTCAAACTGAATCCGGGCATTTCACTGACATTTTGGTGCAGTTATAACATTAGCGTTAAGATTGTGATATTGCCCTAAGTATTGTGCATTCTTTCATAGCTTTAGCAAGTCAGTTCAATTGAGAAGAGTCTGCAGACTTCTGCTGCCTGACCTAAATGCATCTGCTTTACCTACCACACAAGTCCCTCACCGCAGCTGACAAAAAATTGCTTCTGAAATAAATATACTTGCATAGCAAGTAGGTACATAGATTGAGACAGCAGGTAAACAACACATTTAGGCCACGAGCGAGAAGTCTAAGAAATACTCTTAAATGGGAATGACTTTCCTAGCTCCAGCTAGGAAATAAATACAGGTCGAATAGCTCTTATCCATAATGTTTGGGAGTTCAGCTAGTCGACTTCACCGCATCTAGATGCCTAAATGCATTGAGTTGCTGCCATGTGATTGGATAAATAGCAATTTGTTTTAACACACAATATGATACCTGGATAGTCAGGATCGCTATGTGTGTAGTAAGTGCTCTAATTTGAGCTAGGATTTTATTTTATCACCTGCAATAGTGATTCAAAGCCAAGTGTGGCATTTGTTTATACTGGAATAAAAAGAACTCATTTGCACAACTTCAAGTCTGCGGCTGTTACCGTAGAGCAGTGGTTCCCAACCGCAGTCCTCAAGTACCCTCCCCCAAAAGGACAGGTGTTAAGGATCGCCTTGGGGAAATGTAGACGGAGTCCTGCAATCACTGAGCAGCAAATCATATCATCTGCACTGTGCTTCAGATATCTGAGAAACCTGACCTGTTGGGGGTACTTAAGGACCGTGGTTGGGAACCACTGCCGTAGAGGATCGTGTTTGGCTGGAACCAAGTATCCCGAGTGGTTGCTGTATCACAATAGTTGTAACACTCACACTTTACAGCTATATGTACAACCCGTGGGTCTGTACAGTAATACTTGGGACCAGATAGGTTTTGGAATTTTTCAGATTTTGGAATGTATGCAATAATCAGGAGATATCATGGGGATGGGACTCATGTCTACCATGTTGGGTACGGGAAAGAATGTCAATAGTAGCCAAAAATCTTGGCCAGTTGGTAAGTGTTCTTATGCCCTTTTTCCAGTAACAGACATATTCCCTAAAAAAAAAAACAAAAAAAAAAAACGTGCTCACCTGCTTTGTTCTTATCAGCTGTTTCATCCAAAGCAGACAGTGCTGTGGTTATGCACTTCTGCAGGTCATTGTTGCCTCCAACAGAATCGTCGTCGTCTGAAGAGAAAGAAGGCAATGTCTCTAGGTTCTTCTTGAACTCTTCCTCTGGCTTTTTGGGAGAACTAGAGCCGCCAGCATCCAAAGCAGAGGGAGCACCTGCTTGCCCCTGTGTAGCGGGACCAGGTGCTCTTATTACCGGAGTACCAGGCCTCCTTATTCTGTTGGGAACACGCACGGCTGGAGCTAGAAACTGCTGCTTTGGGCCAGTCTTTAGAAAATCCAAGAATGAGGCAATAAACCCGCTTTTCACTTCAGGCTGTTTCTCCTCTACTTCCTTTATTTTTTGCCTCATCCTTTCCTGGTGCTGGTATGTATCATAATAACCCTCAGAAGCATGAGCGGAAAATTGTGGGCTGGCATCCGGGCCTTTCGGCAAAGGACGTTTCATTTGGACATTGCGTTTCGCTTGTTTCGCTTGATTCTGATTCTCGTCCTCCGTGAAATGTTTTATTGGCGTTTTATCTTTCGCCTTCATCTTTTGAAGACTGTCTTGTGTAGGATCTTGGCAGTTGTCGTCCATTTGGCTGCTAGAACTGCTGCTCGTCTGAGGATCGGTCTTCGATAATGGTTGGCCTTGTGACAGACCAACACCTGCTGCATTTTCATCAGAGCTCATGATAAAGTCTCCCTCAGCTGTAGCACCACTCTCTTCTCCAAGACTCTTGTTACCGGACAAGAATTCTGAATCCATGCCCTCGTGATGAAGCTCGTTCCCGTCTTTTGATTCCTGGCTCACGTTTGAATGCTTCTTAATGATTTCAGAATTATGCTCCTGGTCATCCTGGTTGGTCCCAAGCACCGGAGAACCCATACCACTCTGCAAGTCTTGCTCTAGAGGCTGCACATGTGATTGATCCAAACTTACGTTTTTGGATTCTGCCGAAGGAACCGTAGACAGATTTATTGCTGTTTGGCCACCGTTTAACGAGAGAGTGCTTAGGTTTTGTTGCTTTGTGGGTGTGTAAGTCGGAGAGACGTGCCTCACATTCATGGACTGAAAGCGGGACTTCGCGTCCTCATTTTTGACAGACAGATTGTCTTCGCTCGAAGACTTGGCAAACTCTTGAGCCGCTGTAGCCGCTAGTATGTCGTCGACCTGAGATAGGAAGTTTCTTTCATCGCCGAGGAGCATAGACTCAGAGAAACACATCGGGTTCATGGAGTCAAACTGATTCTTTGAATCGAGCCGCCCTCTGGGGCTGAAATGATCTTTTGACTGCAAGTGGGGTTGCAGGTGCTTCCCATCCGTGGTATCCATTTTTATTACTTCTGAAGTCTGAGAGTGGAGTGACTGCTGGGACTGCCCTCCATTGCTCTGTAGGATATGCCCATCGATCTGCATGAACTGGTGAGTTACCTGTTGAGGACTTTGAATCCTCTGCATGGGTGAAGGTGTTTTTGCTTGCCCAATGTTTGCCTGTAACATAGATTGCTGAAACATCAAATCACAGCCTGAATCGAGAAGTACCTGTGTGCTCGGCAAATGCATATGCTGAGAATGCCTTAATGCTGCTTGCATCTGAGGCGATGTGGTTGGTTGCTCCTGCATCTTTGTGTCATGCACCTTGTGCATCATATTATGCTGACTTAGATCTTTAGCGCTCACTTGCGGGGACTGTATCAAGTCCGTAGCCTTTTTGGGATCGTGGCCTGGTGCATTATTCAAGTGGCCTACGTGCTGCGACATGTGAGGCACGGGGCTGATCATTCGCTCGTCTTTTTTCGTTCCTTGAAGTCCGAGAACCTGGTCCTCGAGCCGCGAGTTACTTTTAATAACGCTTTGAGAATATCTGTCGTCAGACTTCGAAATGCTGTACGCCGTCTCCTGCGAAGTGATCTCTCCTTCACCGAGCCCCTGGTTAGGTGGCTCCAGAGACGCCGGCTGTAACGCCTGCAGGTCCTGCATCTGAAATTTTTCTTCTTGCTTTACAGAAGCGTAGAGGTTTGTTTCGGATTTCCTTTTCCCGTAGGACTTTGAGTCTGTAGATGTTCTGTTGTTCTGCAAAGCTTGTGAATGGGATGTGGACGAAAATGATGGAGACTGAACGGTTGGCAAAAACTTATGGGACTGTGGAGAGGTTGAATCTTGCCTGTTCTGCGATGAATGCATAGGGATATAATTCTGAGTTGGGCTTGAAGTTGACAAGTTCTGGCCACGGGAAGAAGCAGAAAACGGAAGAGATGGTGAAGCCAGTGGTAGGTTTTGCCCTGAATTGTAGCTATCTGAAGGGCTTACCGGAGACATCACTTGTGACTGAGATGAATAACTAACTTGCGACTGGCTAACAGGAGTCAAACCCTGAGTGTTACTGGAAGAATAACTTTGTGATTGGTTAGCTGAGGACATCTCTCTTGACTGATCAGGGTAACTCTCACTTGACACTGAAGCCAGAGAGAGGGTCTGATCGGATGAGAAACTTAGTGTCTGGCTGCCAGACGTTATGGTCTGTGATTGGCTTGAGAACGAAGGGAGCGGTTTGTAGAGTGGCGGCAGCTTCTCCGTCTTGATTGTAGAAAACACTTGCGATTGACTGGCAGATGGCAGATTGGGTGACTGCGTTGAAACAAAGCTGGGAGACTGGCTGACAGACATAAGACTGGGTAGCTGCGATGACGAGTAGATTTGTGCTTGACTTGAAATGACAGAACTCTGGTTCTGAGAAGACTTGGTGTAATTTTGAGACTGTCCGGGAGAAACGCTCTGAGACTTGGGGGTCTTTGAAGATCTCGGAGGCGCTTTTGTAGGACAGTGCTTTGATTTTGTGGATGAAGGTGGGTATCCGGCAGATGGGATTACAGATGGGTATGATTGAGATAATTCCACAGAGACTTGGGAGGTTTTCTGCACTGGTCCGCCATTGCTCACCTGAGTAAGTGCTCCAAGTGGAGAGCATAGCAGTGCAGACTGTCTCGTCGCATCTTGCAGAGAGGATCCGCTTGCGCTGGTTAAATAACTGGGCAAGGAATGCTGAGTACCGGATAGTTGCACCTGAACAGACTGCGTACTTGAAGGCCTCTGGTGATGTTTAATAACACTACATTCCCTCTGAAGTGCTCGTTCTATGGAGGCAGTGGAACCAGTGAAAACAGATGTACTGTATGGCTGAGCGGTTTGCTGCGTCCCTCCGAGTGCCGAAGGCAATAAGCTGAACTGTGGCTGCAAGAGATGGGGTGCAGACTCCTGGGCAGATCGATATGTTGACGACTGTGGGATGCTGGTACTTAAAACAGCACTACCGAGCCGTTCAAAAGTCAAAGCAGATGGGGTTTGTGATGCCTTAATCTGGAGCAAAGGGTCGTGGGGAGAAAGAAGACCATTTGTCGTAGTACTGAAGGTACCGTCTGAAAGGGCAAGAGATGGGGTTGTGGCAAAGTTCCTGGAACTGAATGTGTTCGGATGTTGATAGGCTGAGAGTGCAGAGGTTGGAAATGTTCCAGATGTTTGCAACGCCCCAGTTACAAAAAGTTCTGTAGCAGTTGAGGAATGCATACCTGGAAAAACAAAAAACACAAAAAGTTACAATTTTATGAATTATAGTTTTGGAAAGACACCATTTAGAAGCAGATCGTGAGAATTAAGATTACACACGTGTGCTTGCTTTAAGCACCAATATATAAAAACAGACAAGAATTATTAACTTGTTCCTCCAGTCTGAACACCGGATCCCCCAGTTGAGTTATTTTTAGTAACACTTTGACAGCGGTAAGTAGAGATATAAACACTGTCTGGCCCAAAAAAAAAAAAAAAAAAGAAGTCCCCCACCTGGATTTAATTAAGCAAATAGGTGCGAGCCTTCCATTGGATAATTACTGCAGTGTGCAATAGGTTTCAGTTGCCAAAAATACATTTTCTTACTGTAAATTCTCTTTCATGAATATAAGCGGCACTACCATAACCCTCCCATTAAAACTGTTTTTTGCAGTACTGTGGTGTCTTGTGTACCCCAGGGGTATCTAGTTTGGGCCCGATGGGGAGGGCCAGAAATTCTTGATATTTTCTTTTTAAGCGACTGCCTGTACCGCGGAAGGTCTGACCCATCTGGTACTGCCGCTTTATGATAGGAAAAATTAGGTCATGTGACTCCCTGAATATACTGAATGAGCAGGTTTTCCATCAATGGGTTTTCTCCCCGATGGCACAGCGGGCATATTCCAAGATGGCAATGCCAGGATTCATCGGGTTCAAATTGTGCAAGAGTGGTTCAGGGAGCAGGAGGCATCATTTTCACACATGGATTGGCCACCGCACAGTCCAGACCTTAACCCCATTGAGAATCTTTGGGATAATGTGCTGGAGAAGACTTTACGCAGCGCTGCGACTCAATACAAGATCTTGGTGACAAACTAATGTGACTGAAATAAATGCTGTGACAATGCATGAGCTACTCAAAACGATGACACCGCGAAAGTGTGCCGTAATCAAAGCAAAAGGCGTCCAACGAAATATTAGTGACTTTTTTCTAGGCCAGGCAGTGTGTATATACACAAATTTAACATTTATACACAAGTTACAAAATCATTGTTTCTGTGTTAAGTTATTCAAGTAAAATAAAACAATTTTTTTTTAAAAAGGGGAAAATATGAATGAAGGACACAAAAGAATACCATAGTTACAGTCAATTGTTCGACTACACAATGTTATCTGTTAAAATAACAACTTGAGAAATTACTGTGATTACAGATGCTGCTCCAGCATGAATATATAGGATACTGGCCATCATCTGGATATGCCATTTCTTCTTACCAGTAGAGTGCCCACAAGCAATGTGCACACACTGGCCATCATCATAACGCATCATATTATGAAATCATACTTTAGCTCTGTGTAAGACTATATCCAGGCTCAAAACTATTATTACAAGCTTAAAACTGGCAATTTAAAAAAGCTCCCGAAAAAGAGAAGACAGACGGCAGCACTGACTCTGGAAAGCAAGCGAGTAGATTGTATAGACATTGGTAGGAATGGAGGAAAAAAGGGGGGGGGGAAATTATACCCAAACCCGCTTTGTTCTTTTGCAGAAGAATTGAAGAAGAAAAAAAAAATGCAGTTTGGAATATGTTCTTTTCGATGAGAAATAAGTATAGGACATGGTATTCATACTATAGAACAGTGTTTCCCAAACGTGGTCCTCGGCTCCCCCTAACAGGTCAGGTTTGCAGATATGTGATAGACTGCAGGATTTCTCACGCGCAGCCCCCACTCTCTGGAACGCTCTCCCTCGTACTGTCAGACTTTCCCCTAACTTCTCTTCCTTCAAACCCTCCCTTAAAACGTTCCTATTTAGGGAAGCCTACCACCCAACTCACTGACGCAATCATCAATCACTCTCACCTTACAGTCCTCTCCTCCTGTTTCCAACCCCAACCCTCCCAGATTGTGAGTTCCTACGGGAATAGGGCCCTCATCTCCTCCTGTACTGTTTGTCAAATGTTGTTCAATGTATTGTAACCCTGTCTATACTGTGCTTATTGTACAGCGCTGCGGAATATGCTGGCGCTTTATAAATAAAGAATAATAATAATGTGAAGCACGGCACAGGTGATAGGATTTGCTGTTCAGTGATTGCAGGATTAAGTCTGCATTTCCCAAAGGTGACCCTTAAAACCTGACCTGTTAGAGGGACTTGAGGAACGTGGTTGGGAACCACTGCAATAGAACATGAAATCTGAGACTTCACAAAGTCTTTAAGGGTAAGTACAGGTTCTCTCGGCTGAAGACAAGAAAATCCTGTAATGCAATTAAGCATAATGTACCGAGTGTGCAATTCTCATAAGATATACGCATTCCTGCCTCCTGGGGGCGCTGCAGGGAAGAGCTGCTAGCTTCGTTTGCTTGTGGGCTCCATATTGTTAGAGTACAGTAGGTTATTGACTCTGTTCTCTCCTATCAGGCCTTAAAAAGCCACTACCAGAGAAATGAAATGTCCTTATTTTATATTTTACATGTGCTTTGTTTTTCTCTTGTATGTTTAGTTAAGAAAATGCTTTACTCTATGTGTCACTGGGTGCATCCATTGTGTGTTGTAAACTGCCCCCCCCCTCCATATCTTTACATCATTTTCTCCTCCCGGTGTGACAATGGCCATAGAATAGAATCTAGTGGTAGATCACTGACTTGAATGTCATTGTATTGTGTGGGATGTATTCAAAGGACATCAGCGGGGGTTAGATTATTAGTCTTTGCTCATCCAGCTGCCATTTCTTATCTGGAGTAGCCTGAATCACAATAAGCCCCTGCTGCCATATCTAAACATTCCCTCCTCCACCCCAATGCTGTTAAATACTGTATGAGATAAAACACAGTCACAAAGTAAAACTCACCATCAGATTTTGGTAAATGTTGCGTCAAGGGAAAAATGCACAAAACAGAAACAAGAGATAAAAAGAGACACTGGATTTTATATTTTTCCTTTTTACATGCAATTACTTCAGAAAATGAAAACAAGCAGCAGCATGTGTTTTATATGGAGGTTTTTTGTAATAAATTAATTTAGTTACAACTTATGCAAGTGGTAGTGTCCCTTTAATTGACAGGTAAGAGGTTAAATGTGTCTGACAAATTAGCTTTATAGCCTTTATCTAAAGGATTCCATAAAATTGATGAATGTCTTTATAAAGAAAACAAAAAAAACAAAACAAAAACAAAATCAAAACACCCATGCTCGATAGTACATACCAGTCTGCCATGATGGCGCCCTGAACTGTGGCAGGAGTGTCGTCCCCGTTGAAGCTTGAGCCGTTCTAGATTCAATGGCAGAGAGAAAATTCATCACAGACGTTTCTGTAGTGTTTCCACCGGCCACATGGAGGCTGGTGTCAAAGATTCCCGACAGACCTAAAACGTAAAAAAAAAAAAAAAATTTGATTCATCATCATTATTCATCACCTTGGGAAGATCAAATTTAGCAATCTGTGCAGCAAAAGGTAAATTCAAAATAAAGACCCAACAAAAAGGAGTCAAAGAAAGAATAGAGATCATATCGAACCATTCTTTGTGAATAAAAATAAAATAAAAAAAAGTGATTGCATCTACAGAATATTTTTTTTTACATTTCTTTATTTTTAACATGGCATATATGGTTGGAGGGGGGGGGGGAGGTAAGAAGACGCACACACGCAGTATGGCAGTAGACCGGAATATCAAATTTGTGGAACTCAAAATAAAGAGAGATTCTTTCTGCATGTCAAGAGGGGAGGTGATAAATCTAAAAATAATAAAAATTTAAAACAAAAACGCACTAGGAGGGAGCTGTGTATTTTTTTTGGGGGGGGGGGAATTGATTGTAATTTAAACCTTTGTTATGAATCTAAAATAACCTAGTTCACACGCTGAGAAAACTTTGGAGAGTGCCAGATTTAGCCACTGGATTCTAGAACTTTTTACACCTCGTCTTTCTAGACGTCCGATAAAGCGGCAAATCAATATTGCATTTTACACTAGTGATTTTATGGGATTATCCACAAGGGTTTAAAGTACCGTAAATAAATCACACCCCTCGCCCAGCCTTAAACTGCACCGGTTTGGGGATACACTTGCAGTAGTATTGAGAAAGCACAGGTACATTTATCACGATACGGGAAGTCGCGGAAATGCCTTTCTGCAGGAAAGACAGACAGACGTCTGGTGTAACGGAGAAAACCTGTACCTGAGGGGTGATGGGTGGTGGCGTACGCAGGGAGCTGATGAGTGGCCGCGTAGGTCTGTCTGTGTAAAAGCTCCGTCTCTGAATGGGAAGGGTGTCCGGCTCCATAGCTCAAGCTGTATGAAAAGGATAGAAAAGGATAGAAAATTAAGTTTCATGTGAATAGAGAGCCGGCAGCTCTCTATAAACAAGATACGTATAAAAGTATTAGATGATACGGCATAAAAAAACCAAGCAACAACGAATTTAACCCCTTCACTGCGGAGCCATTTCACGTCTTTAAACAAAACAAAAAAAAAACTCATTTTTCTTTTTTTTATTATTATTTTTATTCTTTAAACATGGTCATGTGTGATATCATTGGAAAGGCCATGCTCTGGCCTTTCTAATGATACCAAACATGACCCTGCTAGCTGCCAACAGTCTGAAAATATCGGGGTTCAAAAGGAACCCACTGTCTCCACCCCGATCTTTCCTTAGGAGTCAATTACGTCGTTCCCCACACGTCCTCAGCAGTGAAAGGGTTAAATATATAACTAAGGCACATAAAGCAGACTGTATGTGGTTTAAACTTGAAAGGGCTGCTTTGCTTTCCGCACGGCACATACCTACTAAGAGATGGCCATCTTTCTAAAGTGGAGGGGGGTGCGATATGTTCAATCTGACCATATAAATTACATTTTGTGACACTGATCCATAAAGTTTATCCGCGGCTTTAGTAAAATTTCCATGCAGAGTAAGAGGTTCTGCAAAAACCGTTTGCGCACCTAAGCAAGATAATCGCATTCCTTGCGAACTACTGACCAGCTGTCAACACTAAGAGAGGACAGGAATGCTCACTTGTTCAAGGAGGGGGTAACGCTAAAAATTAATAATACACTGGTGCCGCCACCAGATTTGCTATTACACATCACAAACTGTTCTACGTGCTCCTGAAGAAGCCATGCTAGAACATGGTGAAACGCCTTGCATTGATTTGTAGAATGTGATTTTTATTCTGGTACTGATCAAAGTGAGTGCCCGCTCAGCCCATTCCTTATATCCCGGTTTAATTTGGATTTTATTAGTGGCAGACATAATGGGATCTTTTATGACTATATAAAGTTATCCAGCGGAGATTAATCTAGCGATACCGTGTGTCTCTATAGAATGCTTTCGCTGGATTCACTGTAATGTATCATCTTCTCTTCCCTTATTCTTCCCATTTTCCAGACCCAAGAAGGCCCGATTGCAATCTTTCTGGTAGAATTTAAAAGGGTTCATAGGACTGTATTAGAAGGACTACATATCCCATCATCCAACAATGAATCGTTTTAGACTTCGCTCTTGTACTGCATATCTTAGGAGTTGCTGAGGAATCATTCTTTAATAGAATCAAAGAATATAATTGCATTTCCCACATGCATCGTATGGAGCAAGGAATTCTGGGTCGGATATGCAAATGAAGCCCACAATTTCTCACTTTTTACACATTCAGTGTTCTGCTGTAGTGCCAACACCCCAAATGCCAGGGCTATGTTTCGGAACTACATTTCCCATGCTGCTCAGCCGTCCCAATGAGTGGCTAAGCATGAGGGGAGATGTAGTTACAGAAGAACTGGAAGGCCCAGGTTGTGATCCATGGGTTTGGGGAAGTAAGAATAAAAACCACACACCCCCTGGACAGCTGCTTAGGTGTGAAAAGGTTTTCTCTAAAAAGAAAAGGACTTCTTTAGATTACATATAAACATACTTTGTTACTTTACAAGAATAGTGTGGTGCTTATTAGGACAGCAAAGGAAAGTATTTGTTTATCCCAAAAATCACACTTTCTCTTCCAAGCAACTTCCATCTGATATGGTTCAGTTTATCCCGTCAGAGCCCCTTCCCCTGGCAGTATAGTCCATTCACTCATCACAACCTCTTCCCTGGATACATTGTGTTTCTTTGCATAGGCCACCCTTGACACTGTCTGCTGCAGCTCATCTGGTCCGTGACCCTCACGGGAACTTTAGTTTGAAAATGTTTGGAGGGCTGTGGCTGCTGAGCCTCGATTTAAAGAGTCACTCCAAGCACCATGACCGCTTAAAGTGCACAAACGCGAGTCGTTTTTTTAACTTTACTGGTATCAATTTAGCCCTTCTCCCTCGTGAGCTAACCTGTGGTCACTAAGGCTGGGTTCACACCACGGCGTAGCGCAGTGTCGCGCAATGCGCGCGTTTTTTTTACGCGCGTTCGCGGCTATGATATGGCTGCGAACGCGCGGCTATATGCCGAAAAGAAGCTCCCGGACTTCTTTTTGCGTCGGCCGTTTTAAAGCGCGTTCCTGCGCGCTTTAAAACGCTTAGGTATGACATGCCCACATAGGCAATCATGGGATTTCATGTTTAAGCGTTTTACACCGCGCAGGAGCGCGCTGTAAAACGCTTAGGTGTGAACCCAGCCTTAGGCTGAAAAAAATACGTGCGTCCATCGGGTTCAGCCTTTCACACACCACCTACTGTTGTTGATCCAAAAGAAGGCAGAAAACCCCAGTCTGAAGTACACACACACACACACACACACAACAAACTCCTTGACCCCAGATGGCGTCAGATTTCTCCTTGGATCAAGCACCTTTTACCCACATATTATAGCTTATAACCCTTAATATTAGGTTTTTGCAGGAAGTCATCCAGTCTTTGTTTAAAAGTCTGTACAGTCTCTGCAGCCTGAACATTCTGCCGTGCGCGTCTATGCGAGTTACATTACAGGGCACTGCAGACCAGAAGGCTCTATTCCAGAGCGGAGCTTATACATCCCAGTGATCGGCACAGGAAGATGTGCCGATCTGCACAAGCCGAGGCCTCACCAAGTGCAGCAGCTTTGCTCGTTCACACTGGCAGAGAGACGGGATGCAGAGCCATCAGGAATTAAAAAGCATCCTCCTCCTGGCAGCCGCATGGAGCACAAGACCATCAGGCAAGACAGCATGTCGGAAATTTTAGGCCCTGCTACGAGGTACACCAAGTGTGGAAGTAAAATGAAGATTAATATATACAATTAAAAAAAAAAATGTTTCTGGCACCAGCTCAGGAACCACATTATCCATCGCTGACCAGCAAAGCATGATGGGTAAATGACATCAGCTTCCTTTTGTAATACAGAGAACAGAAAATGAAAAAAAAAAACTCAAGCCTTGTTATTAGGCAAAAACGCCAGCTCTGAAAATATAAAAAAAGAAGTAAAAGTTGGTTGGAATCAAGAGGTTTAAACCAATCGGATCATAAAACCTGCCTGTCTGTGTACAGAGTGGTTTTAGAGGGCCTACATCTGGAAGAGATAGAGCGCGCATAAGCTGTAAATAGCAGCAAGGCATTCTATGCGACCGAAGCCCGGGATGTGCTGGAATTGAGGCAATGAGAGGATGGCTCATTACGGCGATAAAACAAAGCTGATGGCTTATGACATACCGTACTGCATGATCTCATGCTGTGTGCGCTCGTGGCTGGATGCCAAGAATTAAACACGCATTCTGTAGGGCTTCAGCGACGTAGAAATTCAGGAATTTGCCATTAAAATAAGTGTACTGACTATAAGCCGCCAGTGACCGCTTCTCAATCGACATCCAGTCGATACGAGCAAACTGGCCGCAGAGTCTCACTTTGGGATCTGCAGGTTCCAAAAACGCTGAACGTATAAATGTGTGAGACTGATCAACAATGTCGCATTAAAAGACAAAACAAATACAAAGTTAGGGGAGAAGGTGGGGGGGGGCACTCCATGCAGCCTCAACTTGTTACTAAGGTATAGTGGTCAGGGGGCATAGTGGGACCCTTTCAAAAGGATTTCATGAACAAACTGAGTGAAGGGGGGGAACTGGAGAGAAGAGGGGGTAGGTTTGGGCAAAGGACCAGACCCGAGTGTGAGAGGGAGCGAGTTTGGGCAAGAGACTGGACCCGAGTTTGCGAGGAAGGGCCTGGACTGGAAAGAGGGAGGCAGGGAAGGTGGGGTGGTGACATTGAACTCCAGCTTCAAGTAAGGATAAAACACCAGCTCATCCATCCAGTGGCAGAACCCGATTATCTGTGTGATTTTCATTTATAGTTTATGACAGTAGCAGAACTAGTGATGTTCAACATAACCCTAGAAATAAACCCTACTACCTAAAGCAGCGGCATGTCTTTTCCAATCAGCTCCAAAGTAGTGTCTGAGGTTATTAAGGTTCAACTCTGACTCTAAACAGTGTGTCGCAAACGCATTAAATCGATAATGAGAATAGTTATTTCAGCCCTACTAAGTCGGCTCAAAAAAACTGGATCAGGCACAAGGAATCCATGAAGCGATCCCACCCAGATTGACTAATAGGGACACCCTCTGGACTCCCGATCATTTGGATCATTGTAGATGCATGTGTACATTTCCAAATGACTGATGAGCTGACAGTTGAATTACAAGGGGGGACTTGGACAATAACGAAATGGAAACAGAGCCAGCAATGTTTTGGGGTAATTTATGATACTTAAAAAGGGACACTCTAGGCACCATGACATTTGATGCAATTTGAGAAGCTAAATTTGACAACATTTCACCCTCTCTGCGGAAGTCCCAGAAGGCAGATTTAGCCCTCCTAGCATTGGCAAAAATGTACAAATATGTACATCTATGGCCAGCCAATATCTCTCGGCACACTCGCTCTGTATGCCACCGGATTGGTTGGACAGTCAAGCAAGTGTCCAGCCCTTTCTCACAACCGCATGACAGCTTCAATGAAGGGCAAGATTTAGGGAAGGATGAAGGGAGAAGACGGCGCTCTATGATGGAGAGGGTTGACAAACCGGGAGACGATCACACAAGGCCTGTTCAGAGGAGCCAAGATCATCTGCAGCATGAGGTATTGTTATTCCATTATCATGACCCTACTGCAAATCAGAATGGGATGGAGAATACTCAGCATTTAAATGGCTTAAACCAAACGGACACAAACCAGGGTTGGACAAATCCAGGTCCCTGTAAGCCACCAATTCCTAAAGTCCTGCAAAATGCCCAAACCGCCCCTGGCTCGCGAAAACATGTCCGCTCCAAAGTTTGGCATACAGCGGTCATGCCTGGGGGGGGGGCAAAGCCGACAAAGAGCGTGATCTGCATTTACTCATCACCACAGAAGAGTAGGCGATATATTTTAGTGCTAAGCGCAGGTTTACCGACTCCAAGGCCCTGAATATTTCAATATCGTTGTACGGTTTGGCATTTTCCATCCTTAACAGCCAGGCATGAAGGCCAGGTCAGAGGCAGCAGATGGAGCTTTCCCAATTCTTTAACTGGTTTAATTTCATGGAGAAAACTAAAATACTTTCTATAAAAGAAGAAATGGATACATTGTCCCCGTCACATCTTTGTGCCGCCTCAGGTACAGTGCATTACGTGGTCTAGTTTTGACAAGATGATTACAGTAAGTGGATCAGGCTGGCTCTAAGGAAGTCCATAAAAGGTGCAAATGGAACTGCTCCTCCGCGAGGAACGAGCCACAGAACGACCCGCTGTCCTCCCACTCGAGTAACGTGGATTATTTATTCAAACGCTGGAAATTTCCACTAAAAACCAACACTTGCAGGAAAACAAAGTTCTTAAAATAATGATGATCTCAGTGACATATACCCCCCTTTCCTCTAAAGTCACATCTTCCATGGCGCTTTCTGTGGGGGGGGGGGAATAAAAACTAAAAATGTGCAGAAATAAAATAAAAATAGAGAACAAGAAAACACTTAGCTTTTTCCTTCACAAAAATCCCCCAAAAAGGATTTTTTAGCTCACTTGTGCCATTATAGCAGAAACCTAAAGGGACACTATCACTTCCATAAGCTGTAACTACATTACTTGTGCATTACAAACAAAACCGCATCATAAAACACACGCTGATGGTTTTTTCTTTGAAGTAATTGCATGAAAAAGGAAAAATAAAAAAAGTTAGTCTTTTATATCTCCAATTTCATGGCTTTTTCCCATGATGCAGCATTTACCAAAATCTGTGCAACAGTTTTACTTTGTGGCTGTGCTTTATCGTATTCAGTATTTAACAGTTAAATGAGGTGCAGGAGGGAATGTTTAGAGAAGGCTGGAGGGGGTGTATTGTGTTCTCCATGCTCCTTGGGATAAGAGGACAGTGAGCTTAAAATACTTCTAATCTACCCCCTGGTGATGTGCAATACAACGATTTGAGTCCAGGCATGTAATGGCCATCGGGACTACAGGGAGATTCCCGGTGGGCAGAGGTGAATGCAGGTTGGCTGCAGAAGACGTCATTGGGATTCCCTCAGAATGCGGAGGGCGTCCTCGTCATGTGTTTCCACAGCCTTGGGGGAGGAATCCCACAGTGGTCTGACCTCCTGGAAGTCAGACCGCAACTTGGGACCTCCCCCGCCCACTGACGTCATAAAGCATGCGCTCGATGACATCAGGGAAAAAAAAAAAAAGCACTTTCCCCCCCTGCAGGGAGGGAATTCACTATGCAAGATATAGAGGGGTCATTTGGAAAAGAGGGGGGAAAAAATAAAAAAAAGCATATGATGCCACTGGGGAGGGGGGGGGGGGGGGGAGTTTGGCATTTGATATTTTTTTTATTATTTGCAACTCCGCATGACAAAGTAATCATATTTGCCAGAGTATTATTTCCTCTTTCCTTTCTAATGATGTCAAACATGAGCAAGTAAAAAAAATAAATTGTGCGTGTTTGCATAATTATAAGTGGGCCAGTCTGGATGATGTCCAGGGCCAATTTATTGTCCCAGTCCAGCCCTGTTTGAGTCCGTGATTGAACCGACTCCATTCTAAGGCCAAAGGTGAGGAGCAAGTGATGGAAAGATACTGGGGAGGAGGGGGGCAGTTTACAACACAAAAGATCAAACAATGGATGCACCCAGTGACCCAGAGTATAATATTACCTTATCTAAAACATACAAGAGAAAAACAAAGCATGTGTAAGATATCAGCAACATAAAATAAACACAATAAAAAATTTTGGTGGTAGTGTCCCTTTAACCCAAAGCATATCGCCGGAAAAAAAAAAACAAACCAAACAAACGACAACAACCAACGAAGAACAAACACGCCAGCAATCACTGACAACAATGTAACTTAAACAGCACTATATCGTCCATTTAAAATGCAGGAGTCAGCAACCTTGGCTCTCCTAATGTTCGGAATCACTTTTCCTATGATGTCTAGTCACCCTAATAAGTGTCTGAGCAACATGGGGGTTGTAGTTCAAAACATCTGGCTTGGCAAGTGAACAGTGCTGTAAAAAGGTAGGACGAATGCTGCAAACTACTTTCATCACATTGCCTAAAGGATAGATTAGAATAAGCATTAAAAATGCCCCTTTTAATAGCTGAACGTATCCACGTTGCATGGTTTTTTGAGTCACATTAGCAAAGAGATTAAGCAGCAACTGAACAGGAAAACATTCACAGTATCGCTGCAAGCGATTCCCAATGATTAATCCAAGTGCTCCTGGGGACGCAGATCATATAAAAACACATCGCTCCCCCTGCCTTCAGATGTCTATTACAGGTAATTATACATTAAAGTTTGATATGCTATAAAGAACATGTGCCGATGCTTAACCCTTCAGTGGTTTTCACCTTCTACGAGCAGTATTGACAGGCGAATTCTGACACTTTCGCTTTCACCTTAATAATCTTATCTCTGGTTCCGTGTACCTACGCGCAGGTTAGGTAACGTTTAGCATACGAACAGGATTTTATATCCTGTATAAGAGCTCAAATCCCTCTTCCTAAACGGCGCTGGACGGTGGACCTTTTTATTTTAAAATCGTTTGGTTTTTTTCATAGCTTGTGCAGAAATAAAGCAGAGGAGGGTGAAGAGCGTTTTTTTATGTAATGAGCTACTTGGCGGTGAGATTAGAATCTATTAATAAACTTAAGGAAAAAAACAAAACTCTTTGTAGATGGGTAAAGTAATATTTTAAGAAGATTAACTCCTTAATGACAAAGACAAAGTAAATCTGAATTATTTCCTGGGAGAGCAAAAACAAAAACAACCCACAATGGGATTAGTTGAACATTCTATTTACGATAGATACAAAGTACGACAGAAAAATATATCTTTCAAATGAAGAATTTAAAATGTTGAATACTAATAGATCGAGAGATACTGAATCTATCTGGTTGCATAATCTGGCCTTTGCTATAAAAAGCCATTTAATACGGGCACAGCATTGGACAAGGCAGGTTCTGTATTATTACACAACCTAGATGCAAAATAAGTGAGAAGCTGTGGACTTTTTTTTGGAAAGGATTTTACCAGGAAGGATACATTGAGATTTCTCTCGTTTTCAAGTATGTCCCGTTAGGTGTCTTGCCAAGGACACTTACTGGAGAGGTTGCTCGCTGGAATTGAACCCATGTCTCCACAGGCTCTCTCTCCACCCAGCCGGCATTCATTTGCATATCCTACCCAGAGTTCTTTGCTGCATATGGAGAATGTAGCACAGGAGCTCAGTAAGCAGTTCTCTGAATTTCTAGGATGAGTAAAGGTTTCCTGCAGCGTGGAGGCTATTAATCTCACTTTTTTACAACACACACACACACACACACACACCCGTCAAGGTGTCCCTTCCGCTGTACTAGGTGGAGAGAGTGTAGGGGATCGTAGCTCCACAGACTGGACGACACGCAGTATTGTGACCAACGGCTGAAGCTGACCCTTGCAGGGCAAAAACCAATATCGGACTCCCTTATTTTGGGTTTTCAGTTACAGACATTCAGAAGTAAAACATGCCCCAGCGTCTCCATGCTGAAGATCCTTCCAATAGCCTCCTCCATACACACACTCCATGGTCTACTAACCACGAATGAAACTGGTAGAGAGATCTGGTTAAAGCCAGTCCTGGGAGAGGGGGGAGAATCAGAGCAAATGTTTACATACAGATTACAAATGGGGAAAACAGCACAGTATATCACACAACACTACCCTAAATACAGCGGCAACGACATAAGAAAATTTAAAATGCAAATAAACATTGTGGCGGTCGTTCCATTGCAAGGGGTAATTTGTGACACTGGGAGGGCTCAGTTCCGTCACAATATATAAATAAAGAAGTGGCAAAGTAACAATCACATGAAGTTTGAATCAAGTCTGGACATACACTCGCTTGAAATCACCCCTGAAATCTGTATTGCCGCGTTCTACGGTCTGTTCTGCTGATAAAGTTTTCTACCCCCCAGATCACTTTACAGTTGAATTTGGGGATTGCGCAATTTTTCTAATGCCGCGATCAGTCCGGTTTAAATGGCTTTTTTATGAACGTCCAATAAAATCTCCCCTTCTACATTAAATCATGTTTACCTTGGTATTATGGGGGGGGGGGGGTCTAAATGGTCCAGGTTCTAAAAAGATTAAATTAATTTGTGTTAATTAGGTTTCAGAACAAAAGAAATGTAATTATAAAAAGATCTATGTATACAAAGTAAAAATTCAAGTAAAGCATTGTGGGATTTGTAGTTCTAGATTGCAGGGTGATCATCTCTTTTTTTGATGGACGTAGACATCTACGTTGTCAACCCGTGGCAGTAATGGTGAAATCGGGGCACCCAGATGTTTCTGAACTACATGTCCAGTGATTCTCTGCCAGCCTCATGAAATACTAAGCATCAGGCTCGCCTTTTGGGTGTGATGAGCAGGGGGTTCGCCCTGGACCCCGCACCACTGCTGACACCCTCCATGTGATAAAAAGCATAAGCAACCGCCACTTCTCTTTACGGAGGAGAGGTTATGTCTGTCTATAGGGAGGAGTTTATCTATGGGTGAAAGGGGATAGGGGGTGTCTATCTGGAGTAGGTGGGAAGATTGAGGGGGGTTTAGTCATTGTGTGGATCTGTATGAAAAAAAGGTTGAGTATAAGGAGGTGTGGCATTGAAATCGTGGTGAGGCCCCCCCTAATTTTCTCACCCAGGGCTATCTCAAATACTAGAGGGGGTCCTGCTATGCACCATGGGACATGCAGATGTAAAACATCTGGGTTGCCACAGCTCGCCATCACTGCCCTGTGGCATTGGACCCGATTAGGGGAAATTTGGAGCTGCCAGTCTTACACCCACGATTGTTCTACGAGAGGGAAACTCCAAGTCTTCAGATCCCTCTACAAACTGCGGAAAAACTTTAATTCTGGTTTGCGATTCTCATTGGTGGGTAAATAGGAATAGGAGAGGGGGAAAAGACCGAAGCGGGCCAATCGAATGCACGGAGGCTCTGTTAAGGAATTTTAAGCCGCCAATCAACGTTCGCACGGCTGATGAAAGGATATGGAATCACACCCGCCAGAAATGTACGACACCCTTTGACGGGCTGCAAAGCACGATCCTCCAACTGCACTCAGCGAGGTGGCCAGACGGGCGTCATAGTGGAAGGAACATCCAGTCTCACAGGAGGTTCTTTCCGCTATGCAAACCACGGCCTTATCTGGGCAAAGCAAACAAGTGTAATTAGCTTCATTCCTTCACTTCAAAAGGCTACAGTGAGATAATGATCACAAGATAAATACATGACTTGCGTGACACTAATCGGTCGCAGTCAAGGGGTCAATGCCTGCTATTGGATGGATCTGCTCCAAGGCCTGAAGTCAGGACCAAGAACCCCCCCCCCCCCAGGGGCAGGTCTGGTTTGCAGGGAAAGGAGTGGAATCTGGCCAGACTGCCATGGGAGTAAATTCTCACTGTCTGCAGCCCAAAGTTTGCCTACTTTTAAGATCTCTCGAAAAGATGAGAAATTTCAAGGTGTAGGTGTGTGTATTTGGGGTGGGGGCCATTTCAAGATGGATATGCTTTCAGCCTCCACATTTTCCAGGCACTCAAGGTGCTGTGTTCGTAGTTAATGCCATCTCATTTGGCTTAATGAGATATTGATTAGCTGAATCAGGTGCGGTGCCTAGAGGGATTTATCCACAGAAACGCCGAGCTGCCTCGAGAAAAATCTTGGATACGGCCAAGTGAACACATTTTCACAGTCAAATAGTCCATTTCTAAAATCAGTCTTTAAAAAAAAAAAAAAAAAAAAACAAGATACTGCAGGGTTTTAAAATGTAAAAAGAAAAAAAACTATGTCACCCATCTATAGCAAAAACCAAACCGTCAACCATGTTGGCTTTTTTTTTTTTTTCTTTAAGTATATGACGTTCAGAAGAACTTGTTTTTTCACTCTGGACTTTAGTTTTCTGGGAAGATCACATTGTTGTTATATTTCTGTCCTCTCGTTTCATACAACTGCAAAAATTTGGAACCAGGAATTTGGAAAAGGAACATTCCAATCAAAATTACCTTCTTTTGACCAAATATATATATATATTTTTTCTACATTTAGCTGCAAATACCAACATTTCTCCCTTGGCGCACGCTACTCGTCTCCATCAGCTCGGGGTACACAAATCCTGCAATACTTGGAACACAAGTCCTTTCTGTAGGCAAGTTCCATTGCACCTGCGCAGAATGATGACAACTGCGTGGCCAAACAAAAAAAAGACGCAACTACCAATATCCGATACTCACCTCTCATCCCATGGCACGATCCATCGCTTGTTGTTTCCGGGAACAGAGTGAGACTGAAAAGAAATAGTTCACAGTCTCCCTCTGTGATCGCTGCGTGATCTCGAAAGGGAGATCGCGCAGGGCAGGCGGGCCGGAAATGCAACCCTCCATAGAGTCCCATGTACTCTAGGAGGTAGGGTTGCACCGATACAGATACTAGTTTCAGTACCGATACTGGGTTCTGCACGAATACTTGTTACTGCAGTGCCCCCGATATCCTCCCCCCCCCCTCCCCAATACCGGAAGCCAGCATTGAGCTGGCTTACCGGCATAAGAGGGGCTGGGGCGGCCATCCGAATGCTCTATCGGCATTCGGACAGGCGCTGCAGCTCACCGCTTACATACTTACCTTCCACGAGTGCCGCCGGAAAAGTTTTCACGCGTCTGCTCGTTGGAAAGCCCCCAGCCTCGATCTCGTGAACTCCCACGAGATCGCGGCTGGGGGCTTTCCAACGAGCGGACGCGCAAATACTTTTCCCGGGGCGCCCAAAGGTAAGTATGAATGCGGAGAGCTGCAGGACACGTCTCGAGATGGGACACGTCTCTCGCACAAAAAGAGGTCTCTCCCATGCCGGCAGCGATCAAGCTTCTCCCATCCCCTGCATTCAGTAAATCGAGGACCATATGGAGCCACAACCGTGACATTGAGGAGTCCTCAGTGACACCCCTGTCTGCACTTGGAGGGCACCCCCAGGGTAGAGTATGGAGGACTCACCCTGCATAATAAAAGGGTCTGTACTCGCAGTACAGCTACCTAGTATCACTGTGGGTAGCGCTGTGTTCCGGGCAAGGTGTTGATACAGCACCTGCCACAGAATATCACAGTAAAATGGGGACGCTACAAAAAAATCTGCAGCGTCCCCATTTTAGTGCCATGCACAGAATAGGGCCCAAAGTTTTTCATACAAGGCCCCTGTTTAAATGAAGCTAAGGGCCACTAGCCATTTTGTCCACCAATTATTGATTCCATTTTGACCCTCCGTTTGTCGAGATCCAAGCTAAAAACTAGAATTTAATCTACGATGGGCATTTTAACAAATGGACAGCCCTGCTTTTGCAGACAATTTGTGAGCTTATGTAAAGTTCTAGAAAAGGGTTATATAAAGTGGTAAAATAAAAAAGGTATCTATAGATCATCCAAATCCTAATAATCGGCAAGGTGGTGTAGAAGATATGCACACAATAAATTTCCTAATCCAGGAGAGAATGACAATTTTATGTTCTGTGAAAACCAGTTATGAAAGCCGTTTGCATTAAAACTGTAATTATCATTACAGTCATTTAGACAGCATTAACAATTTCTGCTACGCTTTACAATACGGAGAATTAAACAAAATTGCAAACCTAGGAACGAGAGACAAAACATGTAGGGCCCCATCATCTGGTGTGAGCTAAAACGCCATCGCTAATGGAAAAATCTAGCGCAAGTCACTAAAAGGTAGCGCCTGTTGACCCACCAACAAATGACCTTGTCCGCGGGAGTCCCTGTACAAAAGGCGTTTAGCGCACGCTAGGGAAACAATAAGACCCGGTGTTCTGCCATAATGGCGAACGGCATCACTAAAAAGATCAAAAACAGCTGTGTTCAGCATCCGGAGGTACAACTGTAGTCCCTTTAGAAACGCCCCGTGCCAGCACCTCTCCGCCCCCTATCATACACGCTGGGACAAAGACAGAACGAATTAACCATCTCAGCGTTAAACCCCCCCCGCCCGCTCAAGTTAATCAGCCGCCCTGTCTCACCACTTCTCCCCGCACCGAGCATCACTGACTCCGGGGAGGGATTGCTCTATTCTCCCCAAAGGACCCCTGGGTCTCCTGCAATGGAAGGTTCCCCCAGGGGGGAATAGAGCAATCCCTCCCCGGAGTCAGTGATGCTCGGTGTGGGGAGAAGTGGTGAGACAGGGCGGCTGATTAACTTGAGTGGGGGGGGGGGGGTTTGTTGGGGGAGACGCTGAGATGGTTAATTCGTTCTGTCTGTGTCCCAGCGTGTATGATAGGGGGAGGAGAGGTGCTGGCACGGGGCGTTTCTAAAGGGACAGGGCTTTTCTACAGTTGTACCTCCGGATGCTGAACACAGCTGTTTTTGATAATTTTTAGTGACGTAGGTGCACCGGAAATGATGCGGTTCGCCATTATGGCAAGTTCGCCATTATGGCAGAACACCGGGCTGAGATCCAGCGCTAATGCGGTTGTGTACAGGACAGAACGTTTTTTTTTCCAGAGCAGAGTGCCGGGCCATACCTATCCCCTGCCCTCACAAGCTTTTATAAGTATGAACACATCCAGCGAAAAGCCCTCATACCCCTGCATTATTAAAATCTTCAAAGGTCGCCGTATTATCCATGTTTATATGCACACATATATGAAATATGGCTGATGGGCATTGCATGATAAATGCCACCCAACAGCATGTAGAATCATTACAATGCATTTAATAGATCCAAAAGCAAGGGCAGATGAGCCACAATAATTTCCCTGATGCAGCATATAAATAATACATATTTCAGTGCAAGACTTATCCATGTGTCCCTTTAAACATGGTCCAAACGGTCACCCTAATAATCAACCGCTTACATAATATGAATAACCCCAGCATAAAACGCTTAAAATTAGCCATTAGAATTAGGATATAAGTGGATAAAGGATAGATTTATACTAGAGCCTTCGGCAAACAGCAGCAACATTGCCGACCAGATCCATTACTATGGTGTATAGCAGTGTTTCCCAAACCTGTCGTCGGGACCCTCAACCAGGCCAGATTTTACAGATTACCTTGGGGAAATGCAGACTGAATCCTGCAATCAATGAGCAGCAAATCATATCACCTGTGCTTGAGATATCTGTCAAACCTGGTGAGGCGGATGGTCCTGAGGACAGGTTTGGGAAACACTGGTGTATAGGGACAAGAGAGCACCTGTGCTGCATTCCTTTCAATCGCCTATTAATTTTGGATGAGGACCTGTTGTGTTTTTTTTGGATTTACCACCAAGCTTGAGCAGTAGGTATAATTTTGCGATTAACGTCCGTGTAGAAATTTACGCCGGCACCAAGTGATCTGTTGGTTACAATAGCGCGAGTGATCTCTAGCGATCCCTGTTCTGTCAATCACAAATTTCTAAGCATTTAGTTTATTAGAGTACTGTTTCTTTAATTGGGCATCCATTACTGATGCCATACAGTACAGTTACTTCCTGGTAGAGCCAGATTCAACCAGCATAGCTACCAGTGAGTCAAGCAGAAAGCAAGCTCCATAGTTCTTTTACACAGGCATTCTGCTTATAAGTCTGTAAGTAGAACCTTCATGTTTTTAGTTATGTATATATTTTCAGCAACTCAAAGCACTGTTAGATTAGTTTAGTAGTGTTTGATTGTCTTCACATTAAGTTAAACTTCTGTTAGCCAGTAATTTACATCTAGGTAGCATGCCTGTCACTTATTTGTGTAGATTTGCATTCCTAGACTAATATATTGCCATAATTCCGTATTTTCCACAGTTTTACAAAGTTTAAAGATCTGAAAAGTAAAGATACAAATAAAGTTCAGTAAAGACTTTTCTTCAATCCTGCTTCCAGATTTTTATTATGTTAGCTGTCTGCCAAGCTTTGTGCCTCAGACACACTGTGAGGGCAGAACAGTAAAAAGACTTTATACTCAGCAGCCCTAATCAAAATAAAAGTGGATTCTTTCTACACATCTATCTCTAACTTCCTCAAGCATCCTGCAAAGTAGTAATCTGTCTCACCATGCAGCACACAGAACAGCATGCTACTCCAGCCATTCCTCAGCTTTCAGATGCAGAGCAAAGCACACTCAGCACACCAAAGACCAGGTCACGGTGCACAAGCTCCACAGTCTCTAGTAAATCAGATCTGACATCAGCTAGTGCTAAAACTGCCAGGTCCAAACACACTAGTTCAAGACACTCAATCTGCTCCAACCTGTCGACGGCGAGTGCTGCTGCCACCAAGACACGTGCAAAAGCAGAAAAAGCATATGCAATGGCTGCCTATGCAATACGCGAAGCTGAAATGATAAGAGAACAGGGCTACATAGAGGAAGAACAGCATAAGAATGAAGCTGAAACTACTAGAAGAAAAGCAGAGGTAAAAGCATCTCTACATATTCTTCAACACGAGAAAGCAGCTTCAGCAGCAGTAGCAGAAGCTGAAGTTCTCATGAAAGCAGTAGCAGAAGCTGAAGTTCTCATGAAAGCAGTAGCAGAAGCTGAAGTTCTCATGAATGCGGCAGAAGAAGAGTATAAAGAAACATTCCCTGTCATAGAAGAACAGATGACACCTCTCAGTGCAATTCATCGTACCAGGGAGTATGTTCAGTTACACACAACCGTGTACACTGATCAACAAACTGACAATGCATTAAAACTATCAGACGGCTACCTAGAATCACCTAAAGTCTGCAAAGCCAAAACAGAGTTCCAACACGACAAGCCAAATGTTTACGAACCTAAAGACCAGTTAGCCAGCTCTTCCAGACATCAAATCAATAACAACACGATTCCTACCCAGGCACACACCAATGTGGGCTATAGGAGAGTTATTTACAATGAGGAAAACACACCATATAACCAGATCAAGCCTGACCTAACAACCCCACCGTCCTATCAGCCACAGCCAAGCCCGGGGTCTGTTCCCAGAGTACGTTCACCTGAGGCAGCTGGAATTTCAGATGTAACGAAGTACCTGATACGCCGTGAAATGGTGAGTTCCGGTCTCCTGAAGTTTGACAACCGTCCTGAAAATTATTGGGCCTGGAAGTCATCTTTCCTTAGCAGCACTCAAGACTTAAACATGACAGAGAAAAACTAGATCTACTCTCTAAATGTCTCGGACCAGAATCTTCCGAACAAGCCAAAAGAATTAGGTCCGTACACGCTCACAACAGGACTCGCTATAGTGTGGCAGAGATTGGAGGAAGGTTATGGATCACCAGAAGTAATTGAAGATGCACTCCTGAAGAAAATTGAAAATTTCCCAAAAGTAACAAACAAAGACAATCAGAAGTTAAGAGAGCTTGGAGACATACTCCTGGAGATGGAATCAGCAAAAAATGGTGGACACCTACCAGGTCTCTCATATCTAGACACTGCACGTGGGGTCAACCCTATAATAGTGAAGCTTCCTTACAACTTGCAAGAAAGATGGGTTACAGAAGCGTCAAAATACAAAGAATGCTATCAAGTGGCATTTCCACCTTTCTCCTTCACTAAGTTCATAACGAACCAAGCGAAAACCCACAATGACCCAAGCTTTGCCTTTTTGAACCTGGGAAACCCAAACTATAGCAGAACAGAATCACTGCAGCCGAACAGGGAATCAAGGACAACGGTGTCTGTACGGAAGACAGAAGTACCACCTGAGTCTGAATACGTCAACAATAGAATTGCAGAAAAGAAAATTGAAGATCCAGACGATCAGTGTCCGATACACAACAAACCTCATCCTCTGAAAAAAATGTCGCGGTTTCAGGATCAAGACAATCGAAGAACGCAAGTCCTATCTTAAAGACCATTACATCTGCTTCAGATGCTGTGCTTCAACTCAACATCTCGCAAAAGATTGTAGGACAGCAAAACAATGCAGAGAATGCCACAGTGACAAGCATCTTTCTGCAATGCATCCAGGCCCAGCACCATGGGCAGAGAACGTAACCACCCAAGAAGATCATGGTGGGGAGCAAAAAGAGGACGTAGCACCAGCAATAACGTCAACGTGTACAGAGATCTGTACAAAGACATTTAGTCCTAGATCATGCTCAAAGATATGTTTAGTAAAAGTATATCCTGAAGGTCACAGAGAGAAAACTGTGAGAATGTATGCAGTATTAGATGAGCAGAGCAACAGGTCTTTGGCCAGAACAGAGTTTTTCAACATCTTCAACGATAGTGGAAATCCGGTTTCATATACCTTGAAGACTTGCTCAGGTATTAGAGACATCAGGGAGAAGAGCAACCAACTATATCATCGAGTCAATAGATGGAAAAACACAGTTGTCCCTCCCAACTCTCATAGAATGCGATACGATACCAGATGATAGATCAGAGATCCCCACGCCCGAAATTGCACGTCGACATCCTCATCTGAGACAAATAGCAGAAAAGATACCAATACTTGACCCAGACTCTACAAGCCTCCTCCTACTTGGAAGAGACATACTGAGAGTACACAAGGTTAGGGAACAGTACAATGGGCTACACAACGCACCATTTGCGCAACGTCTCGACCTTGGATGGGTTATCACTGGTGACGTGTGTCTGGACGGAGTTCACAAGCCAACAAAAGTGAATGTCTACAAAACGAACCTGTTGCAAAATGGACGCACGTCATGTTTGAGCCCTTGTACAAACAACATGCAAATCAAAGAGAGACTAGTCCTCTCAAAGCAACACCAGAAGCATCAGGTCTACATGGCGACTACAGCTTCAACAGAAGATAGATAGATTAGGGTGCAAGGTGTTCGAAAGAACACAAAATGATGACAAACAAGCATTATCTGTGGAAGATAACCTCTTCCTTGAGATCATGAGCAAAGAAGTCTTCATAGATGAATCAAACAACTGGGTAGCTCCTTTACCTTTCCGTTCACCACGATGTCACCTCCCGAATAACAGAAGACAAGCAATGAAGCGTCTCCTTTCCATGCAATGCACTCTGAACAGAAGGCCAGAGATGAAACACTTCCATGATTTCATGCAGAAGATCTTTGATAACGATCAAGCGGAGAAAGCACCACCATAAGAAAAACAGGAACGTTGGTATTTACCAATATTCGGGGTGTACCATCCTCAGAAACCGGGACAGATACGCGTAGTATTTGACTCCAGCGCAAAGCATGAAGGTGTCTCCCTTAATGATGTCCTCCTTAGTGGGCCCGACTTGAATAACACGCTCCTCGGAGTACTCATAAGATTCCGAAAAGAACGTGTTGCAGTAACAGCAGATGTACAACAAATGTTTTATTGCTTCCTCGTCCGTGAAGATCACAGAGATTACCTAAGGTTCTTGTGGTATGAAGATAATGACTTCAACAAAGATGTCATGGAATACAGAATGAAGGTACACGTGTTTGGGAACAGCCCTTCTCCAGCTGTGGCTATCTACAGTCTGAGACGAGCAGCACAGGAAGGTGAAAAAGAACATGGGAAAGAAATTAAACAGTTTGTCATGAGAAATTTTTATGTTGACGATGGACTTTCTTCCTTCCCCAGTGATGAAAAAGCAATAGCCACCTTAAAAAGAACCAGAGAAATGTTAGCTGAATCTAACGTGAAACTACACAAGATAGCTTCCAACAGCTACAAGGTTATGGAAGCATTTCCTTCAGAAGATCGTGCAAAAGATCTCAAAAACCTAGACTTGGGAGCAGATTCACCACCTCTCCAGAGAAGTCTAGGGTTAAGTTGGGACATAAAGTCAGACAGTTTCACGTTCCGTGTATCCAGAGAAGAAAAACCATTTACAAGAAGAGGTGTCTTGTCCACAGTCAATAGTTTGTACGATCCCTTGGGATTCGTCGCCCCTATAACTATGCAAGGTAAAACTCTCATGAGAGAATTCGCAAATGAAGGTGAACAAAATGAATGGGATACTCATCTCCCTGAAGAGAAAGAAACACAGTGGAAACTGTGGAAGGATTCACTACTAGATCTTGAACAATTCAGTATCCAAAGATCTTACGTTCCTGTCTCTTTGTCTGTCACACAACGAAGAGAATTATGCACCTTCTCAGATGCATCCACTATGGCCATAGCAACTGTATCCTACCTTAGAGTGATAGACACTGAAGGTGAATGTCATGTTGGGTTTGTCATGGGAAAGTCCAAACTTGCTCCACGTCCTGCCCACACTGTTCCACGTTTAGAGCTTTGTGCTGCTGTCTTAGCGGTTGAGATGGCAGACTTGATCATTGAAGAGCTAGATCTTGGAATTCATGCAGTGAAGTTTTTTTACAGACAGCAAGATTGTGTTGGGATATATCCAAAACACCGAGAAGATTCTACATGTATGTAGCAAACAGAGTGACCCGCATTAGGAAGTCCACCCATCCAGAACAGTGGCATTACATCAGTACAGATAAAAATCCAGCTGACCACGGGACTAGACCTATAACAGCATCTGCCCTACAACACACTAACTGGTTCTCAGGTCCACCCTTTCTAAACAGGAGAGAGAAAGGAGAGAGTGTTCAGTTAGAGACCTTTGAACTTATAGAACCAGATGATGACAAGGAAATACGACCACAAGTCACAGCGTTAATTACTAAATCTACTGGAGGTAGTCTAGGCATGTACAGGTTTGAAAGATTCTCAAGTTGGAAGTCACTTACTCGAGCAGTAGCAAAACTTATTACTTTAGCCAAATCTTTCTGCAGAGCTACAAACACTGACAAGTGTGATGACAATCATCTTGTACAAGCTAAAAAAATCAACATTATCAGATGTGTTCAACAAGAAGTTTTCAAAGAAGACATCAAGTGTCTTACTAAAAGAGAAGAGCTCCCCAAACATAGTTCACTTAGAAAACTGAACCCTATCTTGGATGAAGACGGAGTTATGAGAATTGGAGGTCGTATGTCAGCAAGTGACATAACTATTGAGGAGAAACATCCCTACATCATACCCAAGAACCATCACCTTTCGTTGCTATTGAGAAGACATTATCATGAACAAATTTGTCATCAGGGACGCCACTTCACTGAAGGAGCAGTCCGGTCATCTGGATTATAGGAGGTAAACGACTAATCTCCAATGTAATTCATAAATGTGTAATTTGTAGAAAAATTAGAGGAAAACTTGAAGAACAAAAGATGTCAGACTTACTTCGGAACCACCATTCACGCATGTTGGATTAGATGTCTTTGGTCCTTGGAACGTCTCCTTTCGTCGGACCAGAGGACACAGCACAGGGAGTAAACGTTGGGCCGTTCTGTTGTATGAGCACTAGAGCAGCACACATAGAAGTGATTGAGTCCTTGTCTACGTCAAGCTTCATCAATGCCCTGAGAAGATTTATTTCTATCCGAGGACCTGTAAAGCAACTCCGCTCTGACTGTGGTACGAACTTTGTAGGAGCTTGCAAGGAACTGAAGATTAACACGGAAGGCTCTGAGATGGATACTTACCTTCAAGAACAAGGATGTATTTGGACCTTTAATCCTCCGCATGCATCACATATGGGAGGAGCTTGGGAAAGGATGATCGGAGTCGCTCGTCGCATTCTAGATGCCTTGCTTCTAAAAGCTACCTCTACACATGAAGTCCTGACCACACTCATGGCTGAAGTCATGGCCATCGTGAACGCTCGACCTTTAGTTCCAGTATCCACAGATCCTGAAATGCCAGAAGTATTGACACCTGCGATGCTTCTGACTCTGAAAGTCAAAACAACAACGGCACCTCCTGGAGACTTTGAACTCCAAGATCTTCATACCAAGCAGTGGAAGCAAGTGCAGAGTCTTGCAGACACATTCTGGAGACAGGAATATTTAGTGACGCTCCAGCCACGCAGGAAATGACAAGCTGACAAGCCTAACTTACAAGTCGGAGACGTTGTCTTACTGAAAGACACTCAAGTTCATAGAAATGAATGGCCTGTTGGACTTATTGTCAAAGTTGTACCTAGTGGTGACAACAAAGTTAGAAATTAAAGTCATGAAGGAAGGTACTCCAAAAGTTTATTTTAGGCCTGTTTCTGAAGTTGTCTTACTTCTCAAAAAGGATACATAGTTGCATAATGTTATTATCCAAAGTGGGGAGTGTTCTGTCAATCACAAATTTCTAAGCATTTAGTTTATTAGAGTACTGTTTCTTTAATTGGGCATCCATTACTGATGCCATACAGTACAGTTACTTCCTGGTAGAGCCAGATTCAACCAGCATAGCTACCAGTGAGTCAAGCAGAAAGCAAGCTCCATAGTTCTTTTACACAGGCATTCTGCTTATAAGTCTGTAAGTAGAACCTTCATGTTTTTAGTTATGTATATATTTTCAGCAACTCAAAGCACTGTTAGATTAGTTTAGTAGTGTTTGATTGTCTTCACATTAAGTTAAACTTCTGTTAGCCAGTAATTTACATCTAGGTAGCATGCCTGTCACTTATTTGTGTAGATTTGCATTCCTAGACTAATATATTGCCATAATTCCGTATTTTCCACAGTTTTACAAAGTTTAAAGATCTGAAAAGTAAAGATACAAATAAAGTTCAGTAAAGACTTTTCTTCAATCCTGCTTCCAGATTTTTATTATGTTAGCTGTCTGCCAAGCTTTGTGCCTCAGACACACTGTGAGGGCAGAACAATCCCCATGTTAAGTATATGATGCAGTAAGTACAGTAGCACGCACTACGAATTGCTAATTTCCACGCGCTAAGTGATTTTTCCCATTTCTAGTGGGAGGCAAACAATCTGTTGGTCAGGCGCTACACTCACTTTATCCAGGAGTAACAAAAATAAAGAAAAACGTAACACACACACACACACACCTCAGATGTGGCCACATTTTATTTACACTTTAAAACACAGTAATGTGTTCTAATAGCACAGAATCCAGGCCTAAAGTCCTGTAACTACAAGCAGAAACAGGTGACAAACCACTGCTAGGACACATGGAAATATCGATGTACACATCCACCCCCCCCCCCCAATCCTCATTTCAAGGCAGTAGCGCAGGCCTCCAGTTTAGATCTCTCACTCCTCGGAGGGAGCTAGAAGTCACTTCCTGCACGGGGGCATTTAAATCCGATTAACTCGCTTTCTGGAGAAGGAGAGGAAGCCATTCCTCTGGTCTCCTTGTAAGCAGATCAGTCACGGCATTAACCCGCAACATGCGTTATGGTCAGAACCACCTGCGGTGTGGCAGCCGGCGACTCGGCCTCAGCAAGAGGGATGCCGACATAAATGTGTGGAAAACGGAAAACACAGCTGTCAGTTTCACTTAACCTTGCCGGGAAGCCAATTACTGTGCGAGGGGAGGCCGTGAAATCACCGCAAGCCGCACCAGCCGAGAGAACACAGCGCGCCAACGCAGTTAAACACACACTGTGACTGGAGCGAGGGCATCACAACACCGGAGTTAAAAGAGAAAACAATGACAAAAGACGTTTACACTGGTTTTAAGCACATTTATGTAATACAGAATCTGCTGGGTTGTTTTTTTTGCAAATCTATTCTAGCCAAATGGTACCCCTCCCCCCAATTGTTGTTATACAACTACCTCTACCAGGAGGATTAATTATAGGGTTGCACCGATACCGATACTAGTATCGATATCGGTGCCGATACCGGGTACTGCAGGAGTACTTGGTACTCGTGCAGTACCCCCGATATTTTTTTCCGATACCGGAAGCCGGCATTGAGCCGGCTTGCCGGTATCCTAGGGGCTGGGGCGGCTGTCCGAATGCTCTATCGGCATTCGGACAGGCCCTGCAGCTGGTCATCTAACTTTGTTTAATACTTACCTTCCTTCAGCGACGCCGGGAAAGTCTTCGCGCGCGCTCCTTGGAAGGACCCCAGCCGCGACCACGTGGGACCATGTGATCGCGGCTGGGGTCCTTCCAACGAGCGCGCGCGCGGAAACTTTCCCGGCGTCGCTGAAGGAAGGTAAGTATTAAACAAAGTGAGCAGCTGCAGGGCCTGTCTGAATGCAGATGAGAGCAGCTGCAGGGCCTGTCTGAATGCAGATGAGAGCAGCTGCAGGGCCTGTCTGAATGCAGATGAGAGCAGCTGCAGGGCCTGTCTGAATGCAGATGAGAGCAGCTGCAGGGCCTGTCTGAATGCAGATGAGAGCAGCTGCAGGGCCTGTCTGAATGCAGATGAGAGCAGCTGCAGGGCCTGTCTGAATGCAGATGAGAGCAGCTGCAGGGCCTGTCTGAATGCAGATGAGAGCAGCTGCAGGGCCTGTCTGAATGCAGATGAGAGCAGCTGCAGGGCCTGTCTGAATGCAGATGAGAGCAGCTGCAGGGCCTGTCTGAATGCAGATGAGAGCAGCTGCAGGGCCTGTCTGAATGCAGATGAGAGCAGCTGCAGGGCCTGTCTGAATGCAGATGAGAGCAGCTGCAGGGCCTGTCTGAATGCAGATGAGAGCAGCTGCAGGGCCTGTCTGAATGCAGATGAGAGCAGCTGCAGGGCCTGTCTGAATGCAGATGAGAGCAGCTGCAGGGCCTGTCTGAATGCAGATGAGAGCAGCTGCAGGGCCTGTCTGAATGCAGATGAGAGCAGCTGCAGGGCCTGTCTGAATGCAGATGAGAGCAGCTGCAGGGCCTGTCTGAATGCAGATGAGAGCAGCTGCAGGGCCTGTCTGAATGCAGATGAGAGCAGCTGCAGGGCCTGTCTGAATGCAGATGAGAGCAGCTGCAGGGCCTGTCTGAATGCAGATGAGAGCAGCTGCAGGGCCTGTCTGAATGCAGATGAGAGCAGCTGCAGGGCCTGTCTGAATGCAGATGGGCCCTGCAGCTGCTCTCCGCTCATACTTACCTTCCGTCAGCGACGCCGGGAAGGTTCCCGCACGCGCGCTCGTTGGAAGGACCCCAGCCGCGATCACATGGTCCCACGTGGTCGCGGCTGGGGTCCTTCCAAGGAGCGCGCGCGCGAAGACTTTACTGGCTGCGCTGAAGGAAGGTAAGTATGAGCGGAGAGTGGGGGGGCATATCCATGAGCAAGGGGGGCATATCCATGAGCAAGGGGGGCATATCCATGAGCAAGGGGGGCATATCCATGAGCAAGGGGGGCATATCCATGAGCAAGGGGGGCATATCCATGAGCAAGGGGGGCATATCCATGAGCTGGGGGGGCATATCCATGAGCTGGGGGGGCATATCCATGAGCTGGGGGGGGCATAGCCATGAGCTGGGGGGGGCATAGCCATGAGCTGGGGGGGGGGGCATAGCCATGAGCTGGGGGGGCATAGCCATGAGCTGGGGGGGCATATCCATGAGCTGGGGGGGCATATCCATGAGCAGGGGGGGCATATCCATGAGCAGGGGGGGGCATATCCATGAGCAGGGGGGGGGGCATATCCATGAGCAGGGGGGCAATTATCCATGAGCTGGGGGGGCAATTATCCATGAGCTGGGGGGGCAATTATCCATGAGCTGGGGTCAGGATATCCATGAGCTGTGGCAATATCCATGAGCTGGGGGGGCAAATCCATGAGACCTGGGCGCTTTATAGGAGGTCTGTTCTTATTGGAAAGCGTCACATGATATAAAATAAAAGTATCGGTAATTGGTATCGGTGAGTACTTGAACAAAAGTATCTGTACTCGGTCTTAAAAAAGTGGTATCGGTGCATCCCTAATTAATTACCCTTAAGGTCGGGGTCAGAAGCTGCGGCGAGGCCAGCCACACGCTATAGCGTGTGCACAAATTGTGCACACTACAGCAGGCGTGCGGCGTCCGTTTAGAAAGCCTCTTGGCAAAACATCTTGGGGCTTGCAGTACTACAGCATAAGGGGTTTCGCTCGGAACAGGTGTCAGCAACCTTGGCCCTCCAAATCCCATGATTCTCAGCTTCTCTTTAAGCCAGAGATGCACCAAGAGCGTCACAGGCAGGCGGCCCTGTGCGTCATGAGACGTGTTCAGTATATACAGACCCATCTTCTCTGCGCGCTCAGCTGGCGTTGGGTCCAGAGTTGAAAATATCCAGCTTTGGCCGCGATGTGACAAGGTGGGAAAAAACAACCACGTCGTGGTCAGTGTATCTCCAGCTTTAGATGGGCCACGTTTGCTGACCCCTGGCTAAGAAGATTCACCGTGTAAAACGCACCTTGAGTGTTCTCTATTGTTCAGACCAACTTGGTCATTATTTGCCGGTTTGTAACTTTGTTTTATGCTGCAGTCTAGGTTAGCACTATATAAACGATGATGATTGGCCAGGGCAGGTAAGGGAGTCATAACTGCCGCCCCCCAGGCACAAACATACAGGGGTTTAGAGGGCCACAAATGCTCATCCTCATTCTTTAT